>JAOTRH010029582.1:0-21236 GCA_034768845.1 Heliamphora exappendiculata | reverse complement strand
ACTATGAGGTGGGTGGGGGTGGGCGTGGGTGGGGGTGTATTTATAAAGGAACTATGGAAGAAAGAATTTTTTGCTTATTGCTAGTATATTCCATATATATATATATGAATATTGAAAATTGTTGTCAATTTCAATTTCTCTTGTTAATTTCATTGTTTAACTTTGAGTTAATTTTTTCTATAATGTAATGGCTACTATTGATTTTCCTTTGTAGCTTCTCTTTTGTTGCTTGAGATTCGTATTTTTGCCAATTTCCATCCCTGTTCGGAATGCGGTTCTTTCTCAATTGGAGTAGGGTTCTAACTAGATTATTGAATTGAATTGTGGAATCAAAGTTCCAGAAAAGCGGATTCGTCACCCCAGTAGTAGATTCATGCAACTAAGATTCCAATCCTCAAAACTACCCCCACATGCTACTCACAACCTCCACTCCTACTTTCATCTCGTGATACACACCACATCCCCTCTTCAGTCTTTTAGAAAATCTTTAAGCCACTTCTTTGTCTAGAGCATCAATATCCGCATGTTCTTGGTGCTATAGGAAGGGGAGGGGGTTGTTAAGCATCTCTTCATGAAGCTAACAATTATCACCAAGAACATGCGGATATTGATGCTCTAGACAAAGAAGTGGCTTAAAGATTTTCTAAAAGACTGAAAAGGGGATGTGGTGTGTCACGAGATGAAAGTAGGAGTGGAGATTGTGAGTAGCATGCGGGGGTAGTTTTGAGGATTGGAATCTTAGTTGCATGAAGGGTGACGAATCCGCTTTTCTGGAACTTTGATTCCACAATTCAATTCAATAATCTAGTTAGAACCCTACTCCAATCGAGAAAGAACCACATTCCGAACAGGGATGCAAATTGGCAAAAATACGAATATCAAGCAACAAAAGAGAAGCTACAAAGGAAAATCAATAGTAGCCATTAGATTATAGAAAAAATTAACTCAAAGTTAAATAATGAAATTAACAAGAGAAATTGAAATTGACAACAATTTTCAATATTCATATATATATATGGAATATACTAGCAATAAGCAAAAAATTATTTCTTCCATAGTTCCATTATAAATAAACACACACTCACACACACACGCCCACCCACCCACCTCATAGTTCCATTACCACTTGCGCTTTTGCTTCATGCAACTAATATTGGCTTTACTTGGGGCTTTGGGGAATGCAGTAGATGTCCTAATTATGTGGGATCATTGGGTGTTGGTGCATAATGAGTGTGAAAGGAGGTGTTTTCGCTTTCTTGTATGTGTAAACGCGTGGAGGATGATTTTTTGTCGGGCATTTTCAGATCTTTATGGTACAGTGGATGATTCACATAAAAAGAGAGATTTGGGCACAATTGGCAAATGTTGATTTTAAATGGAATGCTCCAGGGTGAGGGGTGATTGTAGGTTGTTCTATTCCCGATTAAAAGATTGGGGTGTCTAACTCTAGAACTACAAATGAGCTTTTAAGGTCTTGCTGGCTTCAATTTGAAAACTAGTTTTTTTAGAGAGGGAAATAAAATGCCTTTAGTGAACTTTCTCAACATTTGGTCAATTTTTATCGCATTAGACTCCTGGTATCTTTCAAGTGAGAAGAGAGCATTTCTCTGAAATGGTTCACAGCTTGCTTCCAATGCTAGTATCAAACTAGTTTTCCTATTTTTCTGGATTGTGGGGTATTAGGAGGGGGAGATCATTACAAAAGGCAATGCAGCATCAAGCCTGTTGCTAGAGAAAAAAAAAATCAATATTTGTGTAGCTTATCTTTTAGACCTTTTTGAGTTATTAGCTCCTTTGAGATTTAAAATTATGGCTCCATGTTGAAGGCTTTGGAGGGAAAGTGGGGGGAGAGGTCGAGAAGCTATTTGGCGGAAGGCACTTTGAGTTTGGTGTTGGCAGCAAAGCTTAAAGATGTTGAAGAAAGGCTTGAAAAATGAAATAAGGAAGATGTTGGGAATAGAGGGTGCAAAAGGCAAAGGCTAATTTTTTACAGTTAATTTTCTGTTTGTTGGATATGTTAGGCACACAGCTCAGACACTAGTGTATTCTCGATCACATCTCAGGACACCTCAGGGACTTCTTGTAAATTTGTATACTTGCAATTGGTTTATTAACTAAGTTGTAGTAGTTTGTTGAGGAGGTAAGTGAGTTTGTCAGTTACTCTTATTTGCTGCATTATTATTTACTCGAAGGTGTTAAGAGTGATAGGCTGACGTTTAAATTATGCATCAAAAAAAATCTTTAGAATTAGATTTATTTTTTGTAATCTTTAGTGGTTTATGTATGTTATGCTCTTTCTCAAAGGTCCAAGTGAGGGCGGCTTTGAATTCACTAAGTGAGGATAAGCCACTAGATCTGATGGGATCGCTCTTGCTTTCTTTCTTGTGACTGGTGAGACCTTCCACCCAAGATTAAGCATGGGATTGATTTGTAAGCTCGATATGGAGAAGGCCTACAACCACGTTAGTTGGGCGATTCTCCTTCATGTGACGGGTAGGATGAGGTTTGGGCATAAGTGGAGTAAAGTTTTGTATTTCCATTGCCAGATTCTTAGTTTTGGATGTTTGGTTAATGGCTCTCCAACCGGATTCTTCCAAAGGTTTGCTTCTTGGAGATCAAATATCTACTTTTCTTTTCATTTTGGGCATAAAGGTTTTTAGTAGGATGAAATGCAAGGAGTTTTTCCGAAAGGCTTTGAAGTTGAGGGGGTCGAAGGTTCTTGTTGAGATTGGCTTCGATTTAGGAGCAGTCTGCCATCTAGCGTTCGAACGGACATCTGTCCGGGCGGTTTCATGCGATAAGGGTTTTTGGTTGATAGCATTCGGACAGGCTTGACCTCTGTCCAAATGGTTTCAGGCAGTAAGGGCTTATGGTTTCAGGCAGTAAGGGCTTCTGGTTGCTAGTGTCTGGATGGATTTGAGCAGCTGGCTTTCTGTTCACAAGCGTTCAGAAGAACCTCAATTGCGTTAGGAATGAATCGGGTTGCCTTGAAGCGCGAGGTTTATAACCCTAGCACCATTTTAAGCCCCCCAAATTGATTCTCTGTGTCTTCTGTGATTGCATGTGTTTGTTTCCTTATTCATTTGATTTAACCATAACAAACTGGTATCACAGCTTCTGGTTCTTCGATTCGGGTTATCATGTCGGCTAAATACGAGGTTGAGAAGTTCCATGGGCAAAGTAGCAGCTTCAGTTTATGATGTCTAAAGATGTGTGCATTGCTGGTTCAATAAGGAATACACAAAGCACTGCTTCGGAAAGATAAACTACCAAAAAACCTGACGGCGGATGAGAAGGATGAACTGGATAACAAGGCTCTCAGCACAATCCAGTTGAGTCTCGCCAACAATGTTCTACGAGAGGTTGAGGAAACTACGGTTGTTAGGATTTGGTTGAAACTTGAGATCATCCATATGACTAAATCATTTATGAACATATTGTATCTCAAACAACGGCTATACACATTGCAGATTAAAGAAGGTACGTCTGTTAAGGATTATCTTGATGAATTCAATAGGATTATTTTGGACTTGAAGAATATTGATGTAAAGATTGATGATGAGGATCAAGCCCTCATTGTTCTATGTTCCTTGCCTTTTTTGTATGAGCACTTCTTTACAACCTTGTTGTATGAGAAGGATATAATTTCTATGAAGGATGTCAAAGCTACTTTGATTCTCAAGAGTTGAGAAAACGAGTATCCGGTAATAACGAGAACGAGGGACATACTGAAGCTTTGTTTGCCAAAGGTAGAACAATTGAAAAGGGTAATCACAATAAAGGATTGTCTTGATCTAAGTCCAACAATAAAAGAAAGGGAAATTGTCGTTATTGTCACTATAAGTTTGAATGTCCGAAACACAAAGACAAAGAGAAGGACAAGAATGAAGATAAAGAAGTCGCTGGTGTTGCAGAAAATTCTACTGGTGCAGCTGAAGATTCTACAGGTGCAGAGAATGTTGTGCAGGGGATGTCTGTTCAGATAAGGAGTGGATTATGGATTCTGGGTGTTCATGTGAGAATATATTATTATTATTATTGGGATATTTTTCCATTATTAGGATGGTGGGAATATACTATTATTATTATTATTATTATTGGGATATTTACCCATTATTAGGATCTTGTTTCCTAGTTAGTTTTATTACCATTATTAGGATTTTCTATAGTCTATATATATGATGTATCCCTTCATTATTTATTCAAGTCTTTTTTGGATTATTATGCAATAACAATAGTTTCTTCCCTTTGTTAACATGGTACCTCGACTTGTCCTCTCCTTTGCAAAAACCCTTTGCTCTTCTCCCTTCGGCGCCGTTAACTTCACCTTACATGTGTGCCATCGACCCTCGAAGCTCCTCCCTTTGACGCCCTCAACTTCACCTTGGGTTTGCGACGCCAAGCCTCGAAACCCTATAAACCCTAGCCGCCAACCTTCGAGACCCCTGAAAATCCTAGCTACATACCCTCAAAACCTTCGAAACCCCATTAACCTTAGCCGCGACCTTCGAAACCCCATTAACCTTAGCCGCTGACCTTCGAAAAACCTCTAAAACCCCAAAAACCCTAACCGTTGACCTTCAAAACCCCTAAAAACCCTAGCCGCTGCAACCTATAGCACCGACCACAACAACCCTCTACCTCACTGACCTCCGGCGATCTCCTTTTAGTACATCGATGACCTCCGGCGACCTCGTTCAATGTGATTTGTGGTATTGGTTTGGTTCTGATTGGCTCTTGTTCTCCATTTTTTTTTACTATGGCCAACAAAAAATTGCAAGCTATCAACATTTGCCTCAATGGGTTTAACTATTTTTATTAGTCCAACATTATGAAGAACTTTCTTCTCTAAAAAGGACAATGGGGATATGTAGCAGGTTCTACCGTTCGACCAACAGATTCAAAGACTAAAAGATTATGATTCATCTATTGCAACATGGGATATAGATAATGCACAAGTTCTCACTTGATTTCACAATTCTGTGGAACCAAGTATCGGAATGAATTTCTTAAAATATGACTGCCAAGCATGAATGAAACTACTTTCAGAATATATATCTCATTTCTAATTTTGCCAAGCAGTATGAGTTGAAAACGGCCATTCGAAACACCAAACAAAATGATAAGTCGATCCAAGAATTTTACAATGAGATGACAACTTACTAGGAACAATTAGCTCTTATGGAATCCCCAGACTTGCATTTGATTGCTAGTTATTTTCAGTATCGTGAAAAACAGAGACTCGTACAGTTTCTAATGGCCCTTCCTGATCAGTTTGAGCCACTTCGTGGTGCTCTCCTTTATCGCTCTTCATTGCCTTCTGTCAACGGGGCTATTCGCGAACTCATTGCAGAGGAGACAATGTTTAAGGTTGCTCAAATGGCTATTTCTTCTCCGTCAGTGTTTGCCACTCCTTCGTCAGTTGGTGCCACCTCTCGTCCTCCGCTACTGCCCACTCCCTCTCCTCATTTGATTCAAGTCACTAGGAAATCGAAGTCTCGAGTTGCTACGGATGAATGCAGTTTTTGTCACCAGAAGGGCCATTAAAAGTCTGCTTGTCCTATGTTAGTACAAAAGGAAAACTCTTCCTCCTCAACCACCTCTTGTACTTCTGCATCGTCTTATCGCCCTCCTACTGCTCTTGCTACGCCTGTATCACATAGCACCACATCTCTCATATCTCAATCGCTGTTAGATAAGTTTCATCAGTTTCAAGCTATAGTCGCTTCTTCTGAGACTCCGTCACATGCTTCCATGACTACCTCCTATTCAGGTTCACATAATTCTTACTTCTCAGGTATATCACCCTCAACATGGATCTTTGACTCTGGCTCTTCCCATCATATGACTTCTAATTTGTCCTGCCTTAGTAATTGTGTTTCTTCTTCCGCTATTACTATTCACACTACAAATGATACACCTATGGAAATTATCTCTATCGATTCGATTATTCCATCCTCTTCGTCTTTGTTGTCTATTCCTAATGTGTTTTATATACCGCAAATGTTTGTTAGTCTCTTGTTTATTAGTTAGCTTTCTGATTCTGGTTATGTTCTTTTTTCTTCCACTGGTTGTGTTGTACAAGAACAGATGTCCAAGAAGCATATTTGGATTGAGCGTAGAGCTAGTGACCTATACATTCTAGAGAGTCTACACCTTCTGACGACTTCCTCTGTTGTCCTGTCATCCTTTTCTTAAGACTAGCATTCTTCCCATTTTTTCATTTGGCATTCCCATTTGGGACATTTATCTAATAAT
Organism: Heliamphora exappendiculata; assembly: GCA_034768845.1. NCBI lineage: Eukaryota > Viridiplantae > Streptophyta > Magnoliopsida > Ericales > Sarraceniaceae > Heliamphora > Heliamphora exappendiculata. The sequence continues at coordinate 14,978 of JAOTRH010029582.1, read as the reverse complement.
TGTTTAAAAATTTTGATTCAGTATGGTAGATTAGGCATAGTGTCAATAAGTGATATTTCTGAGTGTAGTGGATGTAAACTTGCTAAAATGTCTGCTATTCCTTTTAATAATAGCACTTCTATTTCTACTTCTCCATTTTCTATGGTTTATACTGATGTGTGGGGTCCTTCACCCATTGCCACCAAGGGTGGCTCCCTCTACTATGTGGCCATTATTGACAATTATAGTAGACCCTGCTGGATATATCTTATATTTCACAAATATAATTTATTTCGTATTTACCGCTATTTTCACTCTATGGTTCAAACCTAATTTTCCATTATTATAAAAATTCTTCGTTCGGATTTGAGTGAGGAGTACTTTTCGACTGAATTTACTGATTTCCTTGCTTCTGGTACCATTTTTCAGTTCTCTTGTTTTGACACCCCGGCCCAAAATTGTAGGGTGGAAAGAAAACATCGACATATTCTCGATACAGCTCGGTCTCTCCTTCTCTCTTCTCTCTAGTATCTCTCTTTATGAAAAGCTTTTCGGTTAGCCTCCTAATTATTCTTTGCTTCTAAGTTCTTGGTTTTGTTTGCTTTGTTCTTCTTCTAAAATGTGAGCGGACCAAACTCAGTGCCCGTTCTGCCCTATGTCTTCTTAGGGTATGGCTTTCAGCAAAAAGGGTATGAATGTTATGACCTTGTTTCCAAATGCCTGTATGTCTCACGTCATGTCATGCTTCTCAAGTGTCTCTTCTATTTTAATCTTCCTCCCAAGTATGCCCATGTCTCCAAGGATGATTTGATTTTTCCGGATCCTTTTCCTCTCGATGTGCCTTCTAACGAGTTTATATCTAATCTTGATATTACTCAGCTACCTCCCTCATCTCGTCCTCCCATGTCTTCCTCTTTCCCGTTGGTTTACTCTTGCCGAATGGTTACCTCTTCTCCCTCGTTGCCCACCAGCTCCGATCCTGCTCCTACTGCTTCTTCAGCGTTCAATCCTCCTGAACAACACTATCTTTTGCACACCCGTACACCACCGGTAAGATTTGGTTTCTCGCATATATGTTTCTCTCCATCCTATCGTGTTTTTTTAACGTCTATTTATGCCTATTTTGAGCCTCATTGTTATAAGGAAGCATGTACGGATCCCAATTGGGTAAATGCCATGTCGGAAGAATTGATTGCTCTTTAAAAAACTGGTATTTGGGAGCTTGTTCCATTGTCTACAGGTAAAAATCTCATTGGGTGTAAATGGATGTATGAAGTTAAAACTTACTCTAATGGCTCTTTAGAGCATTACAAAGCTCGTTTGGCTGCCAAAGGCTTCTCTGAAGAATATGGTGTGGATTATGAGGAGACCTTTGCTCCTGTGGCTAAAATGACCACCGTTCGTACTCTTATCTCCGTCGTTGCAGTCCATCACTGGCTTCTATTTCAACTGGATGTAAAGAATGAATTTTTCAATGGCAATCTCAATGAAGAAGTTTATACGTGACCCCCTTCGGGTCTATCTCATCCCCAGGCTTGGTTTGTCACCTTCATCGTGCCCTCCATGGTCTCATACAATCTCCTCGAGCCTGGTGTGATTGTTTTCAGTCTACTATTTCCTATATTGGTTTTCATTCTAGCGTACATGATTCGGCCCTGTTTATCCGTTATACCTCTGCTGGTATTGTGGTCCTGCTCTTATATGTGGATGACATGATCATTACTACTTCTGACACTCTACTATCTCTGACGTCAAGCAACATCTCTTTTGGAAGTTTGAGATAAAAGACTTGGGCCCTCTTTGGTATTTTCTTGGTATTGAGGTGGCTACTGCTTCAAAGGCTATCTTCTCTCTCAGATTAAGTATGCCCATGAGGTTGTTCACCGTGCGCACCTTACCGATGATAAAATTGTTGCCACTCACATTGAACTGCATGCTAAGTTTTCTTCTATTGATTGTGTGCCACTTGAGGACCCTTCACTTTATCAGAAGTTAGTTAGGTGCTTGATTTATCTCACAGTGACACACCCTCATATAGCTTATGCTGTTCATGTCGTTAGTTAGTTTGTCTCGGCTCTATGCTCTACCCGTTGGCTTCGATGGCTTCTCTCTGATTTAGGTGTCCGCGCTATGTCTTCTACTTCATTATACTGTGACAATAAAAGTTCCATCCAAATTGCTCATAATTCAGTGTTTTATGAGCGTACCAAACATGTTGAGATTGATTGCCACTTTGTCCGCCACCATCTTCAGTTGGGCACTATCTCTTCATCATTTGTTTCGTCCATCTTGTACCTTGCCGATTTCTTCACCAAAACTCATACTGCAACTCGTTTTTGTTTTCTGCTAGACAAACTTTCGTTATTCTCTAGGCTCGCATCATGAGTTTGAGGGGGTGTGAGAATATATTATTATTATTATTGAAATATTTTTCTATTATTAGGATTATGAAAACATATTATTATTATTATTGGGATATTTAGCCATTATTAGAATCTTATTTCCTAATTAGTCTTATTTGTAGGAAACTGAATCTCAAGAAACTAAGATGGTGCATACGAATCGAATCAAACACGGCGTGGCACAGGATCTCTAACAAACAAAAAAAACTGTGCAGCGCCATTTCGTCTGAACGGACGGGGAAACCGTCCGGATGGAATCCGTACGAGAACAAAACTCAACCCTGAACCCCGAAATAGAAACTCGGTACACACAAGGCGGAATAGAGATTATACATGCTCGATACCACTAATTTGATCATGTTTTTGTTTTTAAACTTGAATTCAAATATCAACACGGCAATCTTTTCTCCGTTCAGATCTTCTGTTGTATTCCCAAATGCCGAAAACACGAACTAAGTGTGAGCTTAGATCTTTCGTGCTCCCAATCCTGTCTAGCTACCTCTTCTAGTTCTGGTTCTCACGTTACGTGGAAATTCTAAAAGATTATATGAATGTATCATCTGGCGGCTAGGGTTATAACGACACATAAATAGGCTACAGCAAGGACCTGTGGAGTAAATAAAACATGGACTTCCAATGTAATTATGAAATTTTGCTTCAGCCCAAAAGCAATTTCACAAAACAAATTATAATTCATTCCATTAAAGAATTATAATTGAACCCCCAGCCTTATTTTCAAAATCAATTATTCGAACTCCTGTTATTAAATGTTTATTATTCACTCCTTATTAAGATTACAGATACCCGTCAATTAAATTAAATTACTGACAATTATATTTAATCGACCTCTTCAGAAATTTTTTAAGCTCTTTCACTTAACTTATTTAAATGTCAGATTATAAAATTCGCCTACATGATTTGACTCAGTCAAAACTTATAAACTTTCTTAAGAGAGTATCATCAATTCAGATATTTCAAGACGTGGATTCCGTCAATAATTAATATCCACTATATACTTAATACCATTATTCAACTCACCGAGATTATTGACCCATACAAGATCGCACCTTCTAATGAATTAAAACAACGAATATTAAATATATGCAAATAATAATTATTTCAGAATTAATAACATAAGCGCTCATAATAACTATGGGGTGTAAACTAATTTATAAAGTCCGTATAAAATTAATTACCTCAACGTGGTTCTGCTCAATACATACAAAGTGTACTAGCACAGCGAGTCGAAATAATAGACGACGCTATTATCTATTCCCCGTAACCAAGACAGGTCTACTAAAACTCTGTGTTATAATTGTACCAATGGTTTATCCAATTCCATATAAACTGTGAACTATTAACTTGTATTCTACAAGGACCTTTAATATGACATTCTGTGTGTAAGCCGAACTCTACACACCAAATTAAATACTATATAAAATAAAAGACAACTATACACAACATTAAATAAATAATAAAACGCATACATTGCTCATAAAGATTCTCATTAAAATAGAAAAACAGTTTTTATTAATAAATAAAACCAATACCAAAATCCAAATATAGTTTTTAGTATACAACCCTAACATTATTACCATTACTTGGGTTTTCTATAGCCTATATATATGATATATCCCTTCATTGTTTATTAAGGTCTTTTTGGATTATTATGCGATAATAATAGTTTTTTCCCTTTGTTAACACCTACCACATGTCTAAATAAAGATTGGTTTCCTACTTACATCGGTCAATGGTGGTACAGTTTTAATGCGGAATGGCATGCCCTATAAAACTGTCGGGATTGGCGCTGTTCGAATCAGAATGCATGACGGAATTGTGAGGACATTGTCTGATGTTTGACATGTACTAGATTTGAAGAATCTGATTTCTTTGGGTACTCTTGATTCAAATGGCTGCAAGTACACCACCGAAGGAGGAGTTATGAGAGTCTCAATGGGTGCATTGGTGTTGATGGAAAGCAAGAAATCAGGAAACCTCTGTGCTTCGGGGTAGTAAAGTGTTGGGCAATGAAGTGTTGGGCAATGTTGCAGCAGTCTCATCATCTAGCATTCTGGATTCAGAGATGACTCGATTATGGCATATGTGGCTTGGGCATACGAGTGAGAGAAGGATGACAGTGTCGAGCAATCAGGATTTGCTTAGTGTCCAAAAAACCAGAAGGTTGGATTTTTGTGAGCATTGTGTCTATGGCAAGTAGTGCAGGTCAAGTTCAATACAAGTGTCCGGCATACAAAAGGTACTATCAACTACATCCACTCACATGTTTAGGGTCCCTCACAAGTTAATTCCAAGGGAGTTTATCGGTACTTTTTCATTTTCATCGATGACTTTTCTAAAAAGGTTTGGGTTTATGTGCTGAAACATAGAGGTGATGTTTTTACAACCTTCAAACAATTTCGAGTCGTGATTGAGAAGAAAACATGGAAGAAGATAAAACAGGTGAGAACTGACAATGGTTCGAATTTTATTTTAGAGAATTTGAGCAGCAGCTCTAGAAGAATGAGGTATTGTGAGGCATCACACGGTGAGAAAGACACCTCAACAGAACAGTGTGGCTGAACAGTTGAACAAGACTCTTTTGGAGAATGTAAGATTATGTTATCTAATGTTGGTTTGGTAATAATGTCTCGGCTGAAGCTGTTTTTACAGCTTGCTATCTGGTAAATCGTTCTTCATCTAGTGTAAAGTTCTTGACGAGGTGTGGTCTGGTACTCCTGTTGATTATTCTAATTTGAGAGTGTTTGGCTGCCCTACTTAATGACAGTAAGTTTGAACCTCGAGCTAAGAAGGGCATTTTCTTAGGCTCTTAGGCTATGGATACAGTGTAACCCTAAGTCACCCAAATTCCTCATCAGCAGGGATGTAACTTTTGATGAAGACTCTATGCTTCAGGGAAACTTACCCGGCAATGACAGTGACATAGATCATGTTGTTTTCAAGTAGGTAGAGCTGAAATGTCAGGGTTCTGAAAACGGCCAGAAAGAAATGGTGATAGAGAGGAGAATGATCACCATTCAGATGGTGAGAATGTTTTACCACAACAGCAGAAGTACAATATTGCTAAAGATAGACCGAGGAGGAAGATTCGACCTCCTCAGAAGTACACGGTGTCTGCCAACATTATAGCTTATGTCTTGTCGGGGGCAAATAATGTTGAGTTTCAGGAGCCTTTCACATATCAGGAACCTATCTCAGGCCATGAGTCCGAACAGTGGATTATTGTGTTGCAAGAGGAAATTGAGTCACTTCAGAAAAATCAAACTTGGGAGTAGGTAAAACCATTGAAAGGGAAGAGGATTGTTGGCTGCAAATGGATCTTCAAAAGAAAAGTTGAAATTTGAAGACAAGGCTTAGTTGGTGGCTAGGGGTTATAGCTAAAAGGAGAATCTTTGGTGGGATTAGTGATCGCGTTCTAAGCCCCAACAAGTAGAAGAAAAGATGTCAACTCGAGTCATCAAGTGCCTGAGAGTAGTCAACTCTGCCTCAAAAAGAGAACTAGTATCACCAGATGTGCTAGTAGAGATCTCAAAAAGATAAGCGTGGAAGCGAACAGGTCCACTACGTCTACCATCACGGCCACCTCCATGTCCAGGAGTAGTATGACCATGTAACTTCCAGCAATGGTCAATAGTATGCCGAGATTTACCAAAATGCTCACAGCACAGCCAATCTCGGGCTACGAAGCCATTCTTCTCTCCAGATTTGGTATGAATAGGATGGCCTGTGCGAGGAATAGACGTGACAGTTAACACAAAACGCTCTTGACTGGAAAAAGGAACTATAGCATGACGACGGTTCTCTTCTTGTTGGACATAGGCGTATGCTTGTCGCAAAGTGGAAAACAGATCGCGATCCAAAATCTGAATACGAATCGGATCATAGTCAACATGGAGGCTGGCAAGGAAGTCATACACCTGCTCCTTCCCTACCATCTTCTGCAAGGTAGCAGCATCAATGGTACAAACAACATGGAAGTCCTAATAATAATCAATCTTGCTCCATAAGCTAGTCAACTCAGCATAATACTGAACCAATGATTGGTCTTTCTGATCTAACCCACAGTGTTTCTTTCTCGACTCGTACAACTGGGCATCATTACCAGTCTGAGAATAAGTCTAGACAACAGCAGGCCAAATCTTATGTGCAGTATCCAGAAATAAAAAACTGCGACTAATGAAGGATTGCATAGAGTGTAATAGCCACGACATAACAAGGGCATTTTCCTCTATCCACTGGGTACGAGAGAGACTCACAACCGTTGGCTGTTTGATTTCACTAATGATATACCCAGACACACCGCAAGCAGCGATAGCTAAACTGCAAAAACGATACCAGGTCAAGTAATTGCTACCATCCAACTTGACAGAAATAATCTGAAGAGACGAACTATCGGTAAGAGTCCTTGAACAAGTCAATCCAGCGTCTTCATGACCACCAGAAGGCTTTCCTGTATCAGATACGGTCGTGGAAAACCAAGAACAAGCATAACGAAACAAACGGGGGCAATGGACTTTAACCAATTGCATTATCTACTATTGAGATAAAGCATATGGCAGTGACTGAGGCTGTGAAGAAGGCATTGCGGTTAAGAGGTTTGCTTGGTGAGTTAAGTTGTGATCACGATCTGACTATTATTCTTTGGGACAATCAGAGTGTTATACATTTATCTATAATGAGATGTATCATTAACGTACCAAGCATATTGATGTCAAGTATCACTTCATCCGGGATAGAATCATCAAGAAACAAGTTGATCTGAAAAGGATTAACACAATGGAATATCCAATAGATATGATGAACTCCAACAGATATGATGACTAAACATATTTCAATTGTTACGTTCAAGCGATGCTTAGACTTGATTGTATTCCTAGTTGTTGATAGCCTTGAGGGGTTTTGGTTGAAGTTGGCTAGAGGGGTTTTTTCTGTTTGAGGTTTAGTACATCCAAGCAAAGGTGAAGAATTGTTGCCATGGCTTTGATTTGGGAGCAGTCTGTCATCCAATTTTTGAACAGACTTGACTTTTGTCCAGACAGTTTCAGGCAGTGAGGGCCTCTGGTTTGCTAGCATTCGGATGTACCTTAATCGTGTCCGGACGGATTGGCCTGTTGGCCTTCTATGCACGAGCGTCCAAACATACACTAACTGCGTCCGGACGAAATTAGGTGTTCCCAAAGCACGAGGTTTATAACCCTAGCATTGCTTTAAGCCCCAAACTGATTCTTTGGTGTTACCGAACACAACCGACACTTTGTAGTTCATTTTCTTTCCCCTTTTGATAGTGAAACTCTATGCCGCTCTCGCCTGTGGATGTAGGTTGCAAAACCGAACCACGTAAATCCTTCATGTCTTGTGTTATTTCTTGGGTTTGTTTTCTCGTTCATTTGATTTAGTCACAACAGTTCTTCTATATCCATATCACATTTGCTTTATGCATAGGACACTCAGTTTTCGCAAAAAGAGGGCCTGGCAATTAGGATACCTTCATTGTGTGCTTTTTGGCTGTAGGAGAGGCTTGGGAAATCAAAATTGATTCCAGCTAGTGAGGTTCCAGATGTAAGAGCTTTAGTTTGTATTTTAGGATGTAAAGTGCAAGCATAGCATTCTACCTATTTGGGCTTACCTTTGGTTTCTTCCTTCAAGGCCAGACATGTTTGGGATGTTATTAAAAAAGATTCCAAAGAGGATTAGCAAGATACGAAAAGCAATATTTGCCGAAAGGAAGTAGCCTTTGATTAAGAGTGTGATAACAAACTTAGCTACATATTTCATGTTTCTTTTTCCCATTCTTGCCAATGTTGTGAAGAGACTTGAGATATTGCCAAGGAACTTTCTTCGGAGTGGGATCAAAGATGAGGCCAAACATTTTTTTAGTAGATTGGGAATATATTTTGTAGTTTTATAAAAGGAGAGAGGTTTGGGAATTCGAATGCTCAAAATTTTCAATCAAGCTCGCTTAGGGAAATGATTTTGAAAATATGCCAGTGAACGAGACTGGTTTTGAATTAGTGCAGTAAAGTTGAATTATGATAGTATGTGTGGGGACGATTTGTCTATACACGTTTCTTCATTTTTGGCAAAAGTCCATGGAATGTTCTCCAGAAAGGATGGAATGACTTTCAAAGTACAAGAGGTTTGTTGTTGGAAATGGCACGATTGTTCGTTGTCAAAGGCATATTTGCGTAGGAAAGAGAAATCAGAAGTAGTGTTTCTTGAACTTGCTCATATTGTGGTGAACAAGGCTTCTGCCATTAGCAACCATTTTAGAAAGATGGTAGTAATGTTCTTTGGGATATTACTTTCCACCGAAAGTTGAATGATTGGAAGGTGGAGCAGTTAATGGATCTTTTTGGTGAACTATACCTCATTTGGGAGATGGTGAGTATGTGTTGCATTTGTAGACATCAAATTAAAAGGATGTGAGTGATACAAAAAAAGAGACAAAGAGAAAAACTATTATTGCAATAATAAAGAACTTCAACACTAAAGATGAGTTACAAAATACAAAAAGAACAACCTAAAACCCTAATTAGTCTTAATAACTAAATAACCCTTTAACTAATAAACAAATAATAAAATAACCAAAACATACACTATTACACCCCTCTCAAAATCATGATACAAGCCCGATAAGTAATGAGAGTTTACCAAGTAAGAGCCAAACAAGAGCCAATGGGTGAATCTTGGTGAAGAAATTGGCAAGCTGCGAAGGCAATGAGATGAAAGGTAGATCAATAGTACCAAGCTGAAGATGTTGACAAATAAAATGACAATCAACCTCTATATGGTTCGCATGCTCATCAAAAATAGAGTTGTGGGCAAACATTATGACACTTTTATTATCACAATAAAAAGAAATAGGAGAAAACAGATAGAGAAACACTGAAATTATAGAGTAGCCATATAAGCCAAATAATCTCAATGGTAGCATAAGCAATGGCACGATATTTAGTTTTAACCGTAGAATGAGCAATGACAGACTAATTCTTACTCTTCCAAGAAAAGAGAGTCTCACCAAGAAACACACAAAAACCAGTAGTAGACTTACGATCAAACACATCGCTAGCCCAATCAACATCAACATAAGCCCGAAGGGTCAAGTATGAAGAAGAAGAAGAAGAAGAAAACAATAAGCTCTGAAAGATAGTACTAGTAACATAATGTAAAATGTGGAGCAAAACAGTCCAATGAGTGGAACAAGAAACAGAGACAAATTGACTCACCGCATGAATGACATAAGCAATTTCAGGACAAGTCGCGGTGAGATAGGCCAAACTCTAACCAGAAGAACTTCATCAAAAGAAGAAAACTTGGCATGCGACTTAATGAGAGTATACACAATCTTATCATCAGTAAGGCGGGCATTGTGGATCACCTCGTTCGCATATTTTAATTGAGATAAGAGATAGCCCTTACGTGAAGAAACTTCTCTATACCAAGAAAGTAGTACAGAGGACCCAAATCTTTCATTCCAAACTCCTGAAACAAATGTCATTTCACTTCAAAAATAGCAGTAAAATCAGAACCAGTGATAATCATGTCATCCATATATATTAACAAAACAACCATCAAGACATCGGTTTGACGGAGAAAATGTGCATAATCATGAGGACTAAGACTAAAACTAATTTTGGGTACGAGTGGACAAAAAACACTCATATCAGGCATGAAGGGACTACTTCAAACAATAAAGGGCACGTCGAAGACGACATACAGAAATAATAGGATATGGAATGCTTAGAAGAGGGCGTATATAGACTTCCTCATTAAGATGCCCAATGAGGAAAGCAGTCTTGACATCAAGCTAGAAAAAAAGGCCATTAACGAATTACAACAATAGAAATCAACAAACTGTAATCATTTTAGCCACAGGTTTCCATGTAATCAATCCCATCCTCTTTGGAAAAACCCCTTTGCAACTAATATGGCCTTATGATGCTCCACAAAACCATCAAAATGAGTTTTTAACTTGTAAACCCATTTACATCTAATAATATTTTTACGAGTAGGTAATGGAACCAAATGCCAAGTATAGTATTCTAAAGAGCATTTAATTTGCATGGCATTAATCCAACTAGATGGGTGCATGCTTCTTTATAGGACTGAAACTCAAAATAAGCATGAATAGTAGATAAAGAGGCACAATAAAAAGACAAAAAACAGGCATTAGAAAAACCAAATCTTGTTGGCAGAGTATGAGCACAAAAAAGATAGTGCCGTTGATGTTGATCAAGATCCATAGAGACAGAGGGAGTTGTGCTGGAGCTAGGTGACATGTGTTGAGAATGAGGAGGCTGCATGCGAGAATAAACTAACAGAAGAGACAAAACAACTATAGGGCAAGACATAAGATGAAGTGCGGAAACATCAGGAGTATGAGTAAACTCTTCAGGAGGATCATTATTCAAGAAAAAGATCAAGATGAATTAAATCCTCTTTAGGAACTGGAGCACATTTGGAAACTAAAGTAAAGTATGAGAGTCGCTCAAGAAACACAACATTATAGGAGACATAAAACCATTTAGATGCAAGATCATAACACTGATATTTCTGTTGAACATCATATCCTAAGAAGATACAGAGAGCTGAGCGAGTGCTATGATTATTGTGCTCCCATTTGGAAAGAATGGCAAAATAAACACAACCAAAAACACATAACGAGTAATTAGGATTATGATCAAATAATTTTTCATAAAAAGAGGTGCAGGAGAAAAGAGGCGTAGGCATGCGATTAAGAAGATGCAAAACAGTAAGTACGGCTTCTCCCTAAAAACTGATAGGGAGAGAGGAGGAAAGAAACAAGAGAGCAAGTTGGGTCTAGAATGTACCAATATTTTCTTTGAGCTCGACTATTTTGCGTTGGAATTTCAATATATGAAGACTGATGAATAGTACCAGATACAACTAAGAAATCAATGAATTATGTTAGGTAATACTCCCTAGCCAAATCAAAACGAAAGATAGCCAAAATTTGTGTAAACCATTGAGTGAAATGTGCGAAAAATATAAAAAAAAACCAAATTTATAAAACATGAGATACACCTAACAAAATCGACTATAATTATTAATGAAAGAAACATAATACATTGATCTACCTTTGTGGTAATAAGAAAAGAACCCCACACATTAGTATGAACAAGAGAGAAAGAAGATGTAGAAAGAGAAGTGCTTTTAGAAAAAGGTTCAGCTAACACTTTACCCAAGCAATTAGACTCAGATAATTGTTTTAAACGCTCACTAAACAGATGACCTAACTTAGAATGCCAGAGATAAAAAGGAGACGAATGCTAATCTACGAAAAAGAAGATAGAGCCACAAAAGAAGATTCTAGAAGAATGTGCAAACTTTCCAACACATGTAAATCATCAATCCTACGTTCGACCCAACCAACTTCTGGGATGTCTCATCCTGAACAGCACAACCAAAGGAATAAAACAAAACATCAAAATCAGAATCAGAAAGTTGACTAATAGGTAGTAAACTGATAGACAATTGTGGCACATAAAATACATTAGGATTAGACAATGAAAAAGATCCAAAAAGAAGAACAAAGTCAATAGAAACAACTTGCATAGAAGCACTATTTGCAGTAAAAAATAGTGATGGGAAAAAAGGGAGAACTACAATGATTCAGAGTCGACAAATCAAATGTCATATGATAAGAAGAACCAAAATCAAATATCTAAATAGCAGGTAAAATGCTTGCGAAATAAGAGCCTTGCAAACCTAAAGAGAAAGTGGTCAGAGCAAACATATGAGGACAGAGCCCAAAGATGGCCTGCATTATTTAAAACTGCTCAAAAAAGACTACACTAAGGAAGATGGAGCACCACTACAAGTCAAAAAGAAAAAATCTCATGCAAAATCCCGCGAGTCAAAAAATTGTATCCAAAAGCTTGTGCCAATATCTCATGCATGATGCTAATTATTCCCAGTCAACCCAGTGCTAATATCTTGTAGTTTACCATCAAACAATATGAAGAACCAAAAGGCCTCACAAAAAACAATTAGCGACCAACTAAACAATCCAAGCAGTGCCAAAGAAGTAGACCAAGTGCCAGAGAGGGGCCAAACGGAGGTAGATCAAAAGTCGATGGAGCCAAACAGACCAAACTGTGGTAAACCATAAATCAATGGAGCCAAACAAATCAAACATAGGTGGATCAGAAGTCGATGGAGCCAAACGGTGGTCCAATGAGGTTCACCGAAGTCAGGCAAAAAAGCCAAAGAGAAGTCGCTCAGAAGCCAATGGAGCCAAAGGGTGGCCCGATGAAGGTCACTAAAGTTAGTTGAGGGTCACCAGACTCAAATGAAGGGTTAACGAGTGTCACTAACCAGATAAAATTTTAGCTTATTGGATTTGCATCAATGATGATCGAAACCGGTGGTCACCGAAGCAAAAGAGACACGAACACAGATCTAACAGAAGCAAAGATAGTGGATTTCGAGAGCAAGAGAGGGATGCTCCAACACAAGCAGAAAAGAACATGAATCTAGATCCAATGCAATGCAGAGTTATGGCAATTGCGTGGGTTGAAAAAGAAGATTAGGGTTCCTACTATGATACCATGATACAAAAAAGAAACAAAGAGAAAAACTATTATTGGAAATTTGGAATAATTGAAAGGACTTATCACAAAAAATGAGTTGCATAATATAAAAAAGAACAACATAGTCTTAATGACTAAACTACTCTTTAACTAACAAACTAGCAAAATAACAAAAAAGTATACTTTCACAAAGAGAACTATTTTGATAAAGCTTTTGGCCAGCCGCAAAAGTTCTACTTTTTCTTCGAAGAGCATTTGGGTGGCAAAGGCCTAATCCAAGGCTGCATTGTTTGAGGGAACAATAGCACATGGAAAGATCCTTACTATTGTATGAGACGTCAATTGCCTATGAGTTGCATTATATGTACAAGCGAGAAAGGAAATAAGTCAATCATCTTCTTATTCATTGTATATTGGTTAGAGAGTTGTGTTCTTTAATCCAAAGCATGTGTTGGGGATGCGTTAGTGCTCCCTTAGGAACCAAGTGGATGTTCTGCAATCTTGGGGAGAGAGGGGGGTCTAGAGTGGGAAGGAGAAGGAAAAAGGTTTCGGTTTTGGAACTATCAATTCTCATGTGTATTATTTGGGGAGAATGTTCCATATGTTTGTTTAGCCGACTAATCATCTATTTTGAATTATTGAATAGATATATGATATTAAATGGGGGATACCTAATACCAAAGGAATTATAGTATTTTGGAAACTTTTTTTTTTTTTTTGATTATTTGTCATTTCAATTATAGCTCATGGTTCAATTATAACTAATACAATCCAATCCCAACGTACAACTAATGCAATTCAACTCCCCATTTATCGTATCCAGCCGTATAACTAATAAAATCCAATCCCATCATTATCCTATTTCTTCATAAATAATCCAAAATCAAACGAGGCCTTAAATTACAGCTATTAAGAAAACTAGTCGGTAGAATTTCATACCCCAGTCGAAGAGTGAGCGATGGACTGCGTTAGGGTTAAGGTAGAGAGGCGTTGAAGCAAATGGGTTGCGAAGCTTTATTGAGGGTTTTAATCTCCGAGAAGCTTTCGAAGGCGGTCTTTGATGAAGTCGTTGCGGGCCTTGGTGCGAGCTTGTTGAGGGGCTATATTGACGAATGAAAGGTGGGCTCCGACGGCGAAGAAGGCGGCGCCGGTGACGAAGCAGCAGACGGTTGCGGCCAGTTGCTTGGGCGTTGGTGGGTACGACCACAAGACCATATCTCCTTCCAAGTGGTGATGAGTAAAAGACCACAGAAGCGAGGGTTTTGAGTTTTTCACCAGTGATGACGTGATGACCAATTAACGAGGAGTGTCTTGTGTACTTTTGCCTAGCCCAAGTTGAACTTTTAGGGCCAGTTTGGATGTTTAAAAAGCTTATTTTTAATATGTTTTGTTTTTTTTAGGAAAAAAAAAGAATAAAAATGTTAAGGTGTTTAGAAATTTTTTTTTCAGTAGTTTTCTTACTTTTTAATTTTTTATTAAAACATTTAATGTATTTTTGCTTTTTGTTTTTAAGTTATAGTATTTTGGATATTGGCATCACTCTTTTAATTTTATGAGGAGGATTGGTTTTTTTAGAAAATCAAACAATATGGCTTAAAAGCTGGTTTTTTTATCCAAAAAAACTATTTTTTTTAGAAACCAAACAGAAGCTAAGGCTGATTGGAAAAAATAAAATAAAAAGGCTAAAAAATATATTAAAATATTAATTCTTAAAGTATTATATTTGAATCTTTATTTTATTTTAAAAGGTATTAATTTTTCTATTAGATAATTTATTTATTACTAATGTCAATTATATAAAAAATTTATAATTGATTATATAGATAGACACTAATAATTAATTTGACCAAAAAGCAAGTAGCTACCTTTTATACCATCAGTAAATTTTTTAAAAAATTAGTTTAAAAGTCAATTTATTAAATAATTGATTTTAAATATAATTAGTTTATTGACTAAAAACACACAAAAATTAGCAAACTTTTAAACTAATTAGGAATCAAGGCACCCTTATCATTGTAAAAAGTTT
>JAOTRH010029571.1:0-21242 GCA_034768845.1 Heliamphora exappendiculata | reverse complement strand
GGGCGGGTTGGGTGGGCGGGAGGAAAGAAGGATCATTTGGTAAATTGGGGGTTGGTATCTTGATTAAAAGAAAAAGAGGGTCTCACGATAGGAAATGTTCTAAATGTTCTGGCAAGGAATTCAACTTTTTTTAAAAAATGTCTTTAGAAATTCCTTATTGAGAAAATTTCAGTATGGAATTCCATTATAAAGAGAAAATATGGAATTCAACCCAATGGATGGGAGATTGTGTTTCAAACTAGATTCCAGTGAAGGAATTAGCAGACTTTATAAAAGTGCATTTGTTTCACATGCCTCTACAATTGAAAGATACTCTTGCTCCCCTTGGAAAGCTATTTTTAACATTATTCCTCTTTTTTTGAGTTATGTATCCTTAAAGGTGGGAGCAGGTTTGAGCTCGCTAGCTGAGCTTGTAATTTGGGGAAGATTTCTCTCAACAAAGATTTTGTATTGGGTGAAGTGAATGAATCGAGTTGTAGTCTTGTCTCCGGGGGAGAGCTAGGGTTTGCTAGAGGGGGGAATCAGAGTCAGATTGGGGAGTATGGGGGGGCTTTAAGGTCCAAAGGGGAGGTAGACAAATTATTGTTGTTTTCAACTAGTATCCAATCCTTGGAGGCTACAGATATTGTTAGTTATAATATTGGAGGAGAGATGTTTGGGTCTGAGATGGGGGGGTGCTTGCGTCCAAATGGTGTACTTAGTGGGGATGAGGTGGTGAGATGGTGATATGTAGATTTCTAAGATTGGAGGCCACAGTCTAAAGGCTACAGAACCTTCGGTGCTTTCTCTAATTTCATATTTGCTCCTTGTAGGATGATATGGTTTGATGGTGCTAGGAGTTTAGAGATGGAGATGCTTCTTTGGATGAAAGGGTGCACCAAAATTTTTTTGAAGAATAATTGGGAAATTTTTTTGTTAGGATACTTGGAGGATGCGATGGGATGTCCGGGGTCTAAAGTGAAATTATGGATAATGCGGTGGAGGTGAAGAAGTGTATGAAGTCTAAAGTGGGATGTAGTCCCTAAGCGGGTCGAAATTCAATGTCTCATCAGTATGTGCTTGAGTGCTTCATTTGAGATTGTTGATAAAGCTTTTTAATTCTTAAAAAGCTTCACATGATCCTTGGCTAAGAAGCACGGACACTTTCGCAGATGAGGCATGACATGTCGGACACTCGTGTCGAATATTGACACTCTTTGAAGTATATCTTAACACTTTTTAAACATGTCTTTGTTAAAAATCATAAATCTATCATCTTTGATACTTTCTGACACTAAGCAGATACTTCGATAACATTTCTTGAACCCTCCGAACATGTCTTATGTAATGAATTTATTCATAATAACGATGTTTTGAATTATTCAAAACCCAATATATGGGTAATAAATATGTTTTCAAAACCCTCCGAATTATTCGGCCCAGGCCCTAGGGGTCTTAGGCTCGGGCTCGGGCCGCGCTGGGCCACGGGGGGATGTGCGGGCTTTTGATTTTTTTCTTTTTTTTTGTTTAATTTGTTATATATTATTAGTTATATAAGTTTATATTATTAGTTATTAGTTATTATTTTATTATTTATTTATTATTATGATGTTATATATTATTAGTTCTAGTTGATAAGTTTATAATGTATTATTAATTTATTAGTTTATTTAAGTTTATTAGTTTTGATAATTTATAGTTTATTATTAGTTATTAAGTTTATTATTCTATAAGTTTATACTTTATTTGTTTATTAGTTTTTATGTTTATAGTTTATAATTTTATATTATTAATTTATTATAAGTTTAATAGTTTACTTACTATAGGTTTATTATTAATTTAAAAACTTATAGTTTATATTATTATAAGTTTGTAAGTTTATAATGTATTAGCTTGTATTTGGACTAGCTTTTTTTTGTAAGTTTTTTGACTTTTTTTTGTAAAAAAGTAAATGTAAAAACATGTAAAAAAGTCAACAGAGGCCAAACCAATGGCTTTTTAAGAGGCTTTTAAGTAAAAAGCCTCCCTAAAAGCTAGGTCAAACATAGGCTTATTATTAATTTACTCGTTAATTATTTATTATAAGTTTATAACTTATTAGTTTATTATATAAGTTTATACTTTATTTATTTATTAGTTTACTATAAATTTATACGTTTATAGTTTATATTATTATAAGTTTATTAATTTATTATAATTTATAAATTTAATAATTAAATGCAATATACTTGAACAATTGAAATAATAAAATGAAATATAAATCTTATTAATCAAAAATCAAAATTTAACAATTATATTATATTTTACATATTATAAGTGTATTGTATACTTTTAAAAAATAGAAAAATTGCATCACTATAGGTCAAAGTACATTCTAACTAGGTTGGCACATATAAGCCTAATAATCATTTGCATTATTCTTTACTTAAAATACATTAAAAATGTAAAAAAATAATATTTACATATTTAAAAAATAAAAATAAAAATTAGTTTGTGCATGATAATTCTTTAGATGTTCCACAGCTTATAGTTTCTAAGTCTGCTTCTAGTCTTTCTTTCTCGTCTATTTCTTGACACCTTTTTGTTACGTAAATTGTGTCGCGTGTGATCATCAAAACTTGCACCATTTTTGGAGTTAGTCTGTATCTGTAGTCGTTCAGCACCCGTTCACCTGTATTAAAAGCTGCATCCGAAGCAACTATAGGGACAGAAATTTGCGTATATCGCGAGCTATCTTAGACAATACTGGCCACGAGACCTCGTGTTGTTTTTAATACTCTAAAATATCAAAATTATCTTAATTTAAATTTTCTACAGTATCAAAATAACGTTAGAGTTCTGTTATATAGAACTCCCAAGAACCTCAAAAAGTTTCCTAGTTTTTATTATGGACCAATTATCGTTACGACTTCGAGATGAAGTTCTAACCGCAAGTTGTGTTGATTGAGGTATTATATTAGTTTTATATTCATCATATAAATTTTTAAGTGTTTTATTTATTACTTCAAGTTGGTTTGCATTACCATAAATATTTTTTGAAAAATATTGTAAATCAATATTTTCTCTTAGGATCGATCTAGTATTGAAGTTATTTAAAAAATATGTATTATTTCATTATAATATTTATTAAATTTATCTTTTATACTAAATATTATCTGATAATAATTTACATTGATTAAAAATTTATCAAATATTGCCGTTATTTTTTTTTAATTGCAGTAAAACTAATGGAGTAGTAGAAGTGTAAATATAAGAAAATAATTTTTTACTTGATTAAAAACTTTATGAATTTTTTTATATACATTTAAATTATCCCAATCACTAGGTATTGGTGGAGTAAAATGAGTTACCATATTCATTTCAAAAAATAAATCAATTATTTTTCTTTTTTTATTGCTAGTTGTAACATATTATATATCGAGTTTCACTTAGTTTCTACATCATGCTGTAATTTTTAAAATTTTAAATTTTTTCTTGTTGACATATTTTTCTATACATTTCAACTCTTCTTGCACTATTATTTATATATTTTATTTCTAGTCTAACCCGTTCAAGAGATTCATTGTAGTATTTAAATCTTTTTTTATCAATTAAATTTAAAATATGTGCTGAACAACGAACATGAAATAAAGAACCAAATAATGAAAACTGTAAAATTCGTTTTAAATAGTAAATACATTCATTATTATGAGAAGTATTATCTAAAATAATAGAAAATATTTTTGATGCAATACAACACTAAACTAGTTCTTGCCTAATACCTACTCCTAAAGAATGACCTACACCTAAAGAATGACCGGTATAGAAAAATTCTATAGTTTTAAATAAAAAAATTCTTTTACATAAATTCTAATTATTATCTATAAAATGTGCTGTAATACATTGATATTCTGTAACATTTCTAGCGGTCCATAAATAAGAAGTTAAATGAAATTTTCCTTTTGGATTTTTAAATAAATCTACCAACTCGGTTTTAATTTCATTAAATCTTTGTAAAGTTTTATTTTTAGTAGTATTTCTAAAAAAACGTTAAAATTGAGGGAAAAATGGGCCTTATATTATATATTCAAATGCTGGTTATTTACTCATTGAAAATGATCGTTTCTGTTCTATTATATAATCAATAACATAATTTTGTGCACGGGTAGGATCATAGAAAAAATTAGAAATATTACGAGTTAGACCACTACCTATCTGCATTTGTGTGGTGAGATTAAGAGGTGCATTTTTTAGGTGAATATTAGAATGTCTACGTAAGTGGTTAGTGCCATTCGATGTGTTACTCGAAAGAAATTTATTACAAATTTTACATTTTGCTTTAACAGTTATAGTGCCATCATTATTTTTTTTCAAAAGATTTCCCCACATTTGAAACTTTTTTGCTAGATGAACCTATAGATGCAGATGCAGCAACAAATGCTGATGAACCATTGGGTGGATTAGGAATAGGAGTAGGGGGAGTGGGAATAGAACCACTAGGTGAAAATGTCTTTTTCTTCAACGGAAAATATATTTGGATCTATAAATAAAATAAAAAATTATAGTTTTTTAAAGCGAAATAAAATTCATAGAGAGTAGAGAGTAGAGAGTAGAAAAAAGTAAATTGGAATTAAAAAAAATGTATTCAAGTAAATTAATATTGTAAAAAATAAATTAAATTGCTGAAAATAAAGCAAATCGAATTAAGGAACTCCGATATTTAATCTTGATCTCGATTGATTTGTGTTTTGATCTTGATCTTGATTATTAATCTTCATTCTTTGATTCGCTAACAGTTGCACTGAATCCGAATATCACCGATTCACCGATTAATTAAATAGTAGAGAGAGTAGAGAGATTTGTGAATGAAGTTAGAGAGAGTAGGGGCCCTATTTATAGAAAAATATATAAATTTTTTTTTAAAAAAATAAATAAAAAACTAGCCGTTGGGCTTGGCTCGGGCCGGGCCGCCCCCAACGAACACTTAATCTCGGTCTTTCATTTCAAATAATAACGATCTGGGCCATTTGTTTGGAAATTCTGGCCGTTGGAGGCATTGGGTTCGAGCTGTGGGCCTAATGGATAGTTTTTGGGCGGGCGCGGGCTTGGGCTTCGGGCCTCGGCCTCGGCCCGGCCCACG
The DNA here is from genome assembly GCA_034768845.1 of Heliamphora exappendiculata. Lineage (NCBI taxonomy): Eukaryota > Viridiplantae > Streptophyta > Magnoliopsida > Ericales > Sarraceniaceae > Heliamphora > Heliamphora exappendiculata. The sequence continues at coordinate 16,144 of JAOTRH010029571.1, read as the reverse complement.
AGCTTAGGGGGAGGCCTAGGCTCGGGGTTGGGGGTTTCGGGCATCGGGCCGGCTCGCCTGGCCACGGGCTCAAGGAGGGGAGGCCTAGGTCCGGGGTTGAGGGTTACGAGCTCGGGCCGGGCTCGGTTCAGGCCGAGCCCGCATAATGACTGGCCTCGGGCGGGCCATCGGCTTTTTTTACACCCCTAGAATGTTTGATGGTAATAGAGTTGGTAAAGATGGTCTGCAATGGCTGGAGGTGATGAATGAAAGTAGACGAAGTCGTCAAAAATAATTATTATTGGTGGTGTTGAAGATCGTGGTTGGAAATAGTGACTGGTGAGTAGAAGTGGCGGCTAAAAGGGAAATATGGTGGGTAGAACTGTCAACCAGTGTGGGAGATGGTGTGTTGAGGTGGTGGCTCGTGGGGAGAGCTAGTGGGTGGAGGTGGCGACTGGTTTGGTAGAGGTGGTAGGTGGAGGTAGAGGCCAGTGGGTAGAAATGATGACCGAAGGTAGTGGAGACGATGGTACTGGTAATGGTGGGTAGAGGTGGTGGCTGGTGTGGTGGTGGTGTGTGGAGGTAGCAGTTGGTGAGGGGAGGTCGTTGCTAAGATGGTAGTTAGAAGTGGTAGTCGGGAGTGTTTGTCCGTAACAATAGCAAGAGGTAAGATGGTCGACGGTGGTAGAGGAGAGAAGAAGGAAAGGAATGGAAGTTGTTCACAAAATTAATGTATTATATGCCCCTTCCCTACTCTTTCGGTCTTTATACATTCTGCTTTCTTGTGTTGTCTTTCTACCCAAGCATATATACGCGCATACGTCTCTCTCTCTCTCTCTCTCTCTCTCTCTCTCTCTCTCTCTCTCTCTATCTATCTATCTATCTATCTATCTATCTAAAGAGAGAGATGCTGTGAACTTTTGACTCCTAAGAATATTAAGAAACTAAGAAAAACAAATAATGAACTCTAGGGTATCTCCGCCGTCTTGTTTTCTCTGTCTATGCTATCCTTCAATTTCTATCAAGCTGTTTTAATTTATATATATGTAATGTGTTTTGAGTGAAATGAATATACACGAAATGTGCTTGTTTGAAACTCTAACTTCTAACTTCTACTAGAGGCCTTACTTCCTTATTGTACTGTTTGTTCTTCCTTGCTTGTTCCGCTTTTATTTGATTTGTGAGTGATTCCCTTGCGATCTTGTGTTCCTACTATAAAACTTGAGGTAGGGTCTATTGGACGAGCTCTTAGAGGGAGCTCTTGTCTCCAAGATCCCGACCTATTTCTTCTTATTAGACTTCGCTAGCATTTCCTTTCTCTGACTTTTCTTTCCTTAGCTTCTTTAAACGAAAAAGAAACAGCCAAGAAGAATAGAGAGATAAAGAAAGGGCGAAGAACTGTAGAGTTCACTAGAGGACTTGAATCCACAAGCCGAAGAACAGAGAAGGATAGAAAAGGGCAAATGAGAAGGAAAAAGTGAAACCATATCCTCCAACCAACTCTATGGTTTCTCACATCTTGGCCTCTTTAATTGTCAATCTTGAGTCTGATTTATAGACTCTTCAAAAAACTTAATACATAATAAAATTACAAAAAATAATATTCACTCTATTACAATTCTAAATTAGACCATCAATATTTTCCAACAGGACATGTTAAATTACCAAACTGGCATAACCTGGAAATTGAACATTTGTGGTCTTCTCTCTTGGTGCTATCCTTTTATTTCTACCAAAGCATTGTAACACGTGTATTCGAATGTGTTTTGATTGAAATAAGCATACACCAGTTGATGCTTATTTTGTGTGCAATTCCAGATGACATCAATGAAACCTAAAAAGCTTTGTACTACCTTGTAAAAGCATAAATGTAGCCTCTTTTGGCGTAACCTGACCTACATTAGTTTCTTAGTGATGCACAACGTCACCATGCTTGTAACACTTTGCCCTAAATTTGAGTATGCTGTGTGCCCTCTTTGGCACTCTTTAGCAATAGGTTTTATTTTTCTTTTCACTTCTCTTACATTAAAAGTGTTTTTGCACAGTTTGCTTGTTTTGGGCCCTGTGTTTCATATTACATTTCTCTTGCACAATTTTGGAAGTATAGTGGTTTTTGCAACAAGTTTCTAGGAGTACTGGAAGAGTACTGATTTTTGGATGGATAGGGGAACAGTTCCTTATAAGAAGTGTCCATGCATAGTTGTTATTGTGTTGCAAGATGTCTGCACCTTGAATAAAATATTTGATAAAGGTTTTAGCTTATAATATTGTTGAAATGCTGATAAATGCTGTAAAAAGCAGTTTTTGAAATGTAAAATAATTTCTTAGTTGTTTTTATGTCCAGAGTTACTATACTGGCTATATTTGATTTTGGAATTCAATTAGGCTTGATGGAAATTTTCATTTTACTTGTGTGTGTGTTAATCTGTGTGGGGGCCTTTTCTATTTCTTCTTCTTCATCTTCATTTTTTTTTATTTTTTATTTTACATTCATAAATATTTTAAGTCGGCTTATCAACTTACAAAAGACATAGAAGGTAGAGGACGATGAAAAGGTATGCTTTTTTTTTTTTTTGGCTTTTGTGGAGGGGACATATGGGCTGATGCTGTCAGTGCTTAGTATCCATTATCCAACCGAGATGCGCATTGTATGCTTGGTCAAGCAGGTAGAGATCCATTTTTGACATGCAGACAAAACATGGCCATCAATAATTTATTATGTAGGCTTCTGGGACTGTTATTGAATCCATATTGTCGTAAGTAATACAAGAACTTGGTTTTATATAACTTGTACTTTAAAGAATAATGTCTTGAATTATTCAAAACGCAACTTATGTGCACTGCCACTAAGTATGCGGTGAAATATTTATAAAATGAAATATATTGTTTTAAGATTTAATTAGTGAATATGTTGCATATTTTCATTACTTTTGAATAAATTATTCTTATATTTGACATATAATAAATATATAAAAAATATAAATTTTAATATGTCCTATGTTAGGGTTTTATAATAAAAATTATGATTTTTGGTTTTAGTATTTAATTTTATTTTCATAATAAAATAAATTTTTTTATTTTATGAGAATTTTAATGAGCAATGTTTGCGTTTCATTATTTATTTAATATCATGCATTTGTGTCTTTTATTCTACATAATATTTAATCTGATGTGTAAAGTTCGGCTTACATACAAGACCAGATTATCGATTTTTGTAGAATATAAGTTTTTGGTTCACAGTCTTAGATGAAATTGGATACACTATTGGTGCAATTGTAACACAATATTTTAGTAGATCTGTCTTGATTACGGGAAATATTAATTGTTTCGATAATTGTTCCGACTTGTTGTGTTAGTACACTTTGTTTGTATTGAACAGGACCAAGTTAGGGTAATTAATTCTATACTGACTATATAAATTAATTTACACCACATAGTTATTATGAGTGCTTATATTCTTAATTTTGAAATAATTATTATTCACGTATATTTAATTTTCATTATTTTGATTCATTAAAGGATGCAATCTTTTATGGGCCTATAATCCCGGTGAGTTGATAACGATATTAATTATATGGTGAATATTAATTATTGACAAAATTCATGTCCCAAAATAGCAGGATTGATAATACCTCTTGGAAAATGCTTTTAAGTTTTGACCGAGTCAAACTCGGTATGTGGATTTTATAATCCAGCGGTCAAATAAGTTAAGCGGAAGATTTTAAGAAATTTTCAAATAAGTCGATTAAATATAATTATCAGTAATTTAGTTTAATTGGCGGGTATTTGTAATCTTAACGTGGGGAGAATAAATAAGTATTTAATAGTAGGAGTTCGAAAATACTTAGGTTTTGAAAATAAAGTTGGGAGTGCAATTATAATTCTTTAGTGTAATGAATTATAATTTATATTTTTATGAAATTACTTCTTGGTTGAGGTGGAATTTCATAATTACATTAAGAACCCACGTCTTATTTATGTCACAGGTTTCTGGTGTAGCCTATATATATGCTGTTATAAAACCTAGTCAGATATAATTCTCTACACAGTTAGGGTTTTCACATTGGCTAGATAGGTTTTGAAGATCACGACAAATTAAAGTTTACACTTTATTCGTGTTCTTGTATTCGGGAATACGGCATAAGGCTTGTTTGGGAGAATTGACTTCTAGTCAATTACCGCGGCAGCTTGTTGACTAATGTTTTTGGCAGCAAACGGAATTAATCCAATCGGTCTTCGACATGTATAAATCCTAAACTAACTTTGGGAGTTATACTGGGTTTTATTTTTGATTGTTCGATATCAAATAATTTTAATCTGGAGCATGTTTCGGCGATTGTCCGGCCGAATTGTTTTTTAACTAAAATCATAGACATAATCTTAGGTTCTTAGCAGTTTGCCCCAACAATTAGTATCAGAGTCGTGTTTGATTATTTTTTTTATTAAATCATAGGTTCGGGTAGATTTGTGTTGTGCTAATTCTATTTTGCAGGCAATCTAATGTCGGCTTTAATGGTCATTGTTATTTGCATGTTTGATTGCATTGTTTGAATGACGATTATTAATTTTTTCACGAAAGTTTAGTCGTGGTAGTTGATTGTGAACTCTGCGGAGGTATAGGATCAATGTTATATTTTTGTTTTTCGATTCAATGTTCTTGTTTTCGGTTTCATTGTAATCGAAGAACGAAGAACAGTTTGAAGGTCGAAGAACACAGTAAGAATGCAACAGCCAACAATGCAGCGGTGGCGGCGAGGCGCGACGCAGTGCGGCACGGGGCACACGCGCTCTGGTTGCAGCGGAGCTCAGCGCTAGTGCGCGCAGGCTAGGTGCGGGGCAGGCGGCAGCGGGCGGTGGGGCAACGGCGGCAACAGGCTCGGTGGTGGCTGTGACTTGCAGTATCTGTGTTACAAGAGTTCTGTTGGCTACAGTGTTGTGACAGCAGAGTTCTGATTCTAATAGAACTAGAAGATTCGAATTTTGATTCTGACAGAATTACAGGTTTTTTGGATGAACATGAACTCTTTGGCTTAAAGAGTTTTAGCTTGACTATAAAGTTGGGATATTAAGCATTTATTTTTTTATAATTAAATGCGTGTATGATTTTTATTTGGTGATTGCTTATCTGTTCAGTTTAATTAATTCAGTTATTTGAAGTTAATTTTTTTTTTTGTAACGGAAAAATAAAATAAAAGTTTCTTAAATTAATTTATTAATTAATTGTTAAAGAAAATTTTGGAATTTTATTTTGTTACTCAAAGCACGTTTAAAATGGATTTTAAAAAATTTAAAATCTTGGAAAACGCGTTGGTTAATTTCGAATTTTTGAATTAATTAAAAATGAGTTTAATTTTAATAAATTATTTTTTTCGAAATGTGTAATAGGAAAATAAAATTAAATTTGTAGTTTTTATTTAAAATTAATTTTTAATAAATTGAGTTTGGGAATTTTATTTGTTACCCATATAACATGTAAAAATGGTTAAAATTGAAATCTTTTGTAACGTGTAGTTTTTCAAAAATTATAAATTTATTTTAATTAAACAGATTTTATAACTTTCAAAAATATTTTAAAAACTAAGTAGGTGAGGGAATTTATTTAAAAATAAATTTTACGGTCTCCATCACTTGTTTGTAAGTGATGTAATTAATTTTGTGTGTTGACTTTAGAGCCTTCTTCCCCATCGAACATAATTAATTACAGTATCACTGGTACGAAACTCCTTTAGGGATAATTCTGGATAATTATTAGTGTTAATTACTTCTCAATTTGAAAGGTTCATTACGAAACGATTGATTCAGGATTAAGTGATGGTATACACTTAGTTATAAATATCCTCTCCATCTTAGTCACTGTTATTATTTGTAGAATCGAAGTTATGTTAGCTATTTAATATTACTTGGCAAGATCTATTGCCTAGATAGTAAAATTAATGGGAATTGACCTGTCTGGACAAATGCCGAATAGTAGACGATTTTTTCATCGTGGCATGCTATTCACGGTGTACCAGACTGTTGGCAATTTTTTTTAAATGGTAGAGGGAACAAATTTTAAAATAAAATTTAAAATTTTTGCTCATCGTAATTAATGGTTTTTAATTATGTGATTCTTAGGATAAAATAGTTTTCAATTCATTCGTGACTATACTAAAAGAAAACAAACTCACGGGTCTTAATTATGTTGATTGGAAAAGAAATCTGGATATTATTTTAACTGCCGAGGACTATAATTTTATGTTATTGGAGATTTGTTCACCAGTACTTCATGAGGGGGTGACCAAAGAGTAAACTCAGGCTTATCAAAAGTGGCAAAAGGCTAATCAGATGACTTGCTGTTATATTTTGGCTTCCATGTCAAATGTATTATATATCAGCATCAATTTATGTTCAGTGCCTATGACATGATTATGAACCTCAGAGAGATGTTTAGAGATCAAAATCGTGCTGTTAAGCAGGTAGCCATGAAATCACTGAAGAACACAAACATAGCTGAAGGCAACCCAGTTAGGGATCATGTTGTGAAGATGATTAGTCTTCTGAATGAACTGGAGATCTATAGAGCTGAAATTGACGGGAAACCCAGGTCGATATCATACTCCAGTTGTTGCCTCATAGTTTTAAGCAGTTATGCTTAAATTATAATGTGAACAAACTCAGTTTTTTTTAACAGAACTACTAAAAGAACTTCAAGCAGCTAAGAGTATTCTTAGGAAGTCAAATAGCGTCTTTGTTGCTGAAAAAGATTCTTCCTCTAAGCTGAAAAGCAAGAATAAGAAAAAAATTCAGAAACAGAAAAGTATAGGTCCAAAGTCAGCTAATGGGCTAAAAGCTGGTGTGAAAAAGTCGACAGGTAATTGTTTTCACTGTAACCAGACAGGGCACTGAAAGAAGCAATATCCAGTTTATATTGGCAAACAAAACAACAAATGTAATTTTTGTTTACCAGATGTGGAAATATGTTTAGCGGTGTTATCTACCGGTACCTGGTGTGTAGATACGGGAGCTACTAATCGTGTCTACAATTCTTTGCAGGGGTTCTAAAAAACTAGACAGCTCAGTGATGGGGAGATATACCTACACATGAGTAATAATACAAGAGTGGCAGCAATTACAGTAGAAGATGTCATTCTCAGTTTTAGTAGAGATAGGATTTTAATTTTAAAAAATTGTCTTTATGTACCTTCCATTAGAAGAAATTTAATTTCTGTTTCTAGATTGGTTAAATATTGATATTTTTTTTATTTTAATAACTTCATGGTATTAAGGATAATAAACATTTTATCTATTTTGGTATATTGGTGGATGATCTTTATGTTATTATTCCTATCTCTCCTACACTGTAATTGAATGAATTAAATAATACATCTAATTTACCATTTAAGAAAAAGGAACCTTTTTTAATGAACCAAACATATCTTTGGCACTTATACTTAGGTCATATAAATCTGAAAAGAATAAATAGACTGGTCGAAGATAAACCTTTGAGTTTATTGGAAGTGGAGGCATTTATAGTCTGTGAATCTTGCTTGGAGGGTAAAATGACCAGAAGGCCGTTTTCGGCTAAAGATTATAGAGCTAAAAAACCATTGGAACTGGTTCACTCTTGACTTATGTGTACCTATGACTATTCGGATTAGATGTGGCTGAGTATGTTGTCACTTTTATTAACAATTACTCAAAGTATGAATACATTTATTTGATGCACCGTAAGTCTAAATATTTTGAGAAATTCAAAGTATTTGAGGTAGAAGCGGAAAGACGTTTAGAAAATGTATCAAGACACTACGGTTTGACCGTGGTGGCAAATACTTCTTCAGAGAGTTTAGGGAGTATTTGTCAGTGGAGGGGATTACATAAGTTATCCAGACTTACTCGATTCGTTTTGGAGATTTGCATTAGAGATAACGGCTTATATTTTGAACTTGGTACCTTTTAAGTCAGAACCTATTACTCCCACAGAATTGTGGACTAGGCGTAGCCTAGTCTAAGACATTTAAATTTGGGGGTGTCCAGCACATGTGCTGAAAGAGAATACGGATAAGTAAGAACGAGAATAGAAATTTGTTTCTTTGTTGGATATCCCAAGGGAACGAATGGTGGCTTATTTTATAATCCTAAGGATCAAGTCATTGTCAATACCAATATCCGATTTTTGAAAAAAGATTATATAATGGACCACAAGCCCAAAAGTAGGAATGTTCTGAAAAAGTTGACATGAAATACTAGTCGTATGGGAGAAACGCCACGGGAAAGTATCATCGATATTCTATTGCCTCGTCGTAGTGGAAGGATTATCGAGACACATACAGATCATGAACCAGATCAAGGTGCTGCCACCAACATGCCGGTTTTACAGCCAGAAGAGCATGTGGAGGATGGTGCACAGGGTTCAGAATCAGCACAGCATGTCACTGCTAGTACAGAGACGCAGGTAGTGCCTCGGCATAGTGGAAGGGTTGTTCGTCAACCTGATCGGTATATGTTCTTAGGAGAGTCTTTTGACAGTATCCCGACAAAATTAGATATCGAACCTTGCAATTACAACGAAGCACTCAAAGATAAAGATATAGAACTATGACAAAAAGCTATGAATTTAGAGATAGAGTCTATGACAAAAAGCGTGGTGGTGCTTCTAGTATTTTACGTGGATGATATCTTGTTCATCAGAAACGATGTGGGGGTGCTATCTTCGGTAAAGGTATGGCTATCTGGCTAGTTCGATATGAAAGACTTGGGAGAAGCCGGCCACATCATCGGGATCAGTTTATGCGAGATTGGAAACGGAGGATGTTGGGCTTATCATAAGCTACTTATATCTATATAGTTCTTGCTCGTTTTAACATGCAAAATTCCAAGAAATGGTTTCTCTCTTTTAGACATGGAATTATTCTATCAAAAAATAAGTGTTCTAAGACAATTGTTGAGATAAAGACGATGAAGGCAGTTCCTTATGCTTCGGTAGTAGGAAGCTTCATGTATACTATGCTTTGTAGTAAGCCTGTGTTTGGGTTAGCTTATTTTTTAGGCTTTTTGGCTTAAAAGCCACAAAAGCCAACTGGTTTGGCTTATTAGGTTTTTTTTCACTTTTTTCACTTTTTCTACATGATTTGACACCTATGTTTTTACAAAAAAGCCAAAAAGCCTAAAAATCACTAAAAAAAGCTAGTTCAAACACAGGCTAAACCAGACATCTGTTTTGTTGTTGGCATAGTTAGTAGATATCAGTCTAATCCAAAGCAGGAGCATTGAATAGCGGTAAAATATATAATCAAGTACTTAAAAAAGACTAAAGATTATATGTTAGTTTACCAGACAAATGATATAGTATCCTTGAGGTACACAGACTCGGATTTTCAGTCAGATAAGGATTCCCAAAAGTCTACCTCGGGATATGTGTTTACTTTGGGAATTGGAGCCATAAATTGGAGGAGTATCAAGTAGTCCTACATTGCTGATTCCACCATGGAGGTTGAGTACGTGGCAGCTTCTGAAGCAGCCAAGAAGGCTGTTTAGCTCAGGAACTTCCTGTTGGCTCTGGATGTGGTGCCTTTAGTACAGTCGACTATTACACTTTATTTTGATAATAGCAGAGTGGTTGCCAACTCGAAAAAACCAAGAGCGCACAAGAAAGAAAAACACAGAGCATAAATCACCTGATACGGGAGATCGTGACGAGGTGTGACGTTGCTGTGACCAAAATTACATCAGCAGACAACCTTGTGGATCCTTTTACAGAGAGTTTATCGGTTAAGACTTTTAACAATCATATAGAAGGCATGAGAGCCAGATGTATGGCAGTATGATTTTGAGTATAAGTAGGAGATTGTCAGAGTTGTATACTAAAAATCATGATTTTTAGTTTTAGTATTTAATTTTATTTTCATAATAAAATTAGTTTTTTCATTTTATGAGAATCTTAATGAGCAATGCATGCATTTCATTATTTATTTAATGTTGTGCATGGGTGTCTTTTATTGTACATAGTATTTAATCTGGTGTGTAGAGTTTGACTTACACATAGAAGGTCAAATTATTGGTTCTTGTAGAATATAAGTTTTTTGTTCACAGTCTTAGATGGAATTGGACATACCATCAGTACGACTGTATCACTATATTTTAATAGATCTGTCTTAATTACGGGGAACGGTAATTGTTTCAACAATTTTTTTAACTTATTGTGCTAGTACACTTTGTATGTATTGAACATGACCAAATTGGGGTAATTAATTTTATACCGACTATATAAATAAATTTACACCCCGTGGTTATTATGAGTGCTTATGCTCTTAATCCCGAAATAATTATTATTTACATATATTTATTTTGATTTCTTAAAGTGTGCGATTTTTTATGAGTCTATAATTTCGGTGAGTTGGATAACAATATTAATTATATGGTGAATATTAGTTATTGACGGAATCCATATCCCGAATCGGAATTGATGATACTCTCTTGAGGATGTTAAGTTTTGACTGAGCCAAACCCCGCATATGGATTTTATAATTCGCTTTAAATGAGTTAAGTGCAAGATCGTAAGAATATTTTGAAAAAGTCGATTAAATATAATTGTCAATAATTTAATTTAATCGGCGGGTGTTTGTAATCCTAACGTGGGGAGAATAAATAAGCATTTAATAACAAGAGCTCGAATACTTAAGTTTTGAGAATATGGCTGGGAGTGTAATTATAATTATTTAGTGGAATGAATTATAATTCATATTTTTATGAAATTACTTTTGGGTTGAGGTAGAATTTCATAATTACATTAAGAGCCCACATCTTATTTACTCTACAAGTTCCTGCTGTAGCCTAATAGCATATATGTATGTTGTTATAAAACCAAACCAGATACAATTCTCTAACATAGTTAGGGTTTCCACGTTGGCTAGGTAGGTTTTGAAGATTACGATAGATTAAAGTCTACACTTTATTTATGTTCTTACATTCGGGAATACAATAGAAGACTTGTTTAGGAGAATATACTTCTAGTTAATTACCGCGGCAGCTTGTTGGCTAAAGTTTTTGACATCAAACGGAAGTAATCCAATCAGTTCTCGATAGGTATAGTTCTAAACTAATTTTGGGACTTATATCGAGTTTTATTTTTTATTGTTCGATATCAAAAAGTTTTAATTTGAAACCTGTTTCGGCGATTGCTCGTCTGGACTTTTTTTACTAAAATCATAGACATAATCTTAGGATTTTGGCAATTTGCCCCAATATCCTAAACATATCGTGTCCTGCATGTTTTGAAGATCTTGTGTGTCTGTGTCCATGCTAGTTAGGCTTTTCTATCATCTTTTGGACACAATTTGTTTTTGTTTTAAATAACTTTTCTCTTCCATCTAGCGTCTATTGACGCTTGACAGAGGTAGGGAAATATGTATTGGCGGTGGCAGTATTGTTTCTCTCAGCAACAATATAAGCAATTATAATATCCCTAAAGGACAGTTCAGTGCACAAAATTCCTATGTATGCAAGGTCTGTGGAGGGAGGCAGAGCACGATGGGTCTATACTACGTCATCTTACCTTGTAGTCGCAAGAGATTATTTTCACGCTTCGAACTCGTGACCTCACACAGCGACAATTTTACCGTTGCACTAAGACTTCCTTTCAATTATATGATCCCTATAAAACTTGAAACTAGAGTTATTTTATGCTGTATTTATTATATTTTAGTAAACGAGAGTTATTTTGGAATTCTCAACGAGAAAAAATCTTTCATGTAGAGAGGATTTAAGATTTCTAGGAGATGCAACTGTTCTGTGATCATTCTCTTGTTCACAGTGAAACTGTTCTCTACTTTTATCCATGGGGCATATTGAACCCAAACCACACATACCTTCTGTATTTTGCTTGTGTGCGTTTGGTTTCTTTACTTGGTGTAAACCTTAATTTTTAATCTATTGTACCACATGCGATTGAACCAAGTGAGTCTATAATCAGCTCCAGCTAGTGTCCCGGTTTGGTTGTTGTGCACTGAATCACCAAATACATCTGATTGGGTTTGGTAGTTGTGCACTGAATCACCAAATACATCTGATTGATAGTGACTCCACTCGTAGGGAAACCGATACAAACATAAAATTAAGAGTATATTAGGCTCCGTTCGTTACAACGTAAAATATTTTTTTATATCAATCGAACACTAGAAAATAAAAACGGTAAAATAATTTTTTTACAATAATAAAATTTTTTATTGTTAGATTGAAATAAGATATTTTTCATAATAAAGTTATGAAAAATAGCTAGATCTGGTCCGATGTCTCTTGGAACTTCATTACTGTTTAGGATAGCTTTTCATTTAATTTTTTTCAAGACTATTTTTCGTCTTTTTTGATTTTTTTTGTCTAAATTTTTTACATTTTTTGATTTATCATTATAAAATAAATCTAAAAGTATATGCCGTTTTGTCTAGAGTTGCAAAGAGAAGTTTTAAAAGTATAATTGATTAAATTAATGTAAAAAAAGTTCACTAAAAACGAAAAAAATCGTAAAAAGCTTATTTAAGGCTTTTTTCGTCTTATATGAGTTTTTTTAACAAAAAATTAGTCATTTGTTTATATTTTTTTGATTTCTCATAATGAGAAAAGTTTAAAAAGTATCATTTCTTAAACTAACGCAAAAAAAAGTTCATTAAAGACGAAAAAAGCCTTTAAAAACTTTTTAAAGGCTTTTTTCATCTTATAATAGTTTTTTTTTTTAAAATTAGTCATTTGTTTTTACTTTTCTAATTTCTTGTAACAAGAGAAGTTTAAAAATTATTATTGTTTGAATTAACGCAAAAAAATTCACTAAAGACGAAAAAGCCTTAAAAAATTATTTTAAAGGCTTTTTTCATCTTATAGTGTTTTTAAAAAAAAATTAATCGTTTGTTTTTATTTTTCTAGTTTCTCGTAACAAGAGAAGTTTAAAAAGTATCATTGTTTGAATTAACGTAAAACAATTTCACTAAAGGCAAAAAAAGCCTTAAAAAGGTCTTAAAATAGTTTTTTAAGGCTTTTTTCGTCTTATATGATTTTAAAAAAAACAAATCTACTCGTTTTTTTACATTTCAAATTTTTCATAACAAGAGAATTCTTAAATGTATAATTGTTTGAACTAACGTAAAAAAAAAAAAAAATCATTAAAGACGAAAAAAAGACCTATAAAAAAGTTTTAAAAAAGCTATGTCAAATAGTAGTCCCCACCGCCGTTGGTTTATGCGTATTTGTTTTAGAAATTGACAAAAAAAAAAAAAACTACAAATTTGAGAAGAATCAAATTCAAAACACATCTGTTAAAAAAAACGAAAAATAACTTAATCAATTTATTAACAGGAAATTTTTTTCATCTTATGATGTAAAATATTTTACTTAAAAAAATTATTTGACTTACTTTTTGTTAAACGAACATTGAAGAATAAGTAAAATATTTTACCAAAAAATATTTTACGTTAAAACGAATGGAGCCTTAATGCTTAAGCATATAAAAGTAGATGGCATTAATGAGATTGAGTTGTTAGTCTTCCTACTGAGGTAGGTACAGGCAAACTGTTAGCAAGATTTAGATTCAATTCACTGGAGGGCGTGTCATGGGAATAATAGGAGCACAGAATGTTGCAAGATGACCGGTGTGCGAAGAAGCATGGTTTCTAGGAACATAGGAATAGGATTAATGGGAGCACAGAATCTTGCAGATCCAGCTTGTTTGAATGGAAGCAGAAGGCAATGTTGCAGTTAAAACTGGTCTGTAATTGTCTTTAGCGTTTGCTCGAGGGGTTTGCTATGATTGGCACTGTCGAGCTTGATGCAACATCTGAAACTCATTGTGAAGGTTGAGATGAAAAAAGAGCTTTTTGCAGGGATGATAGAGGAGCTGGTTGTTGCAGAAGTTTTTTTTGGTTGAGACTAGATCTGCAGCACACCCACAGGTACAGAACAAGGATAAAATACAGAGGAAGTCCTTACATGTTTTGCGTTAATGAGAGTCATGGAATTAGAGTAGATTATGATGTGAGAACCGGAGTCTTGGTTTTGGATATCCAAACACCTAATGGATAGTAGAGATGGTGGACTAATTGGACAAGTAATGCTACGAGAAAAAGAATTATGATATCAAAATAAATTTTAGAGGGTGATGGAGAATCATTGGAGAGGTGGCAAAGCCTGATATTTATGGGAGAGAGATGAAGTTGTTCCGCCAGAGAGAGAGAGAGAGAGAGATTCAAAGCACTCATGATAAATTGATATGCGCGGTCTTCAAATGATTGTGTGTGCCTGGAGTTTGTTCATAAAGCTTGTACTAGATGACACGTTGGGTTGGTTGAAATTCTCTGCCATCAGAGAGAGAGAGAGAGAGAGAGAGAGAGAGAAAATATCTACGAAGGTAGATTACCAGAGCTCAGCAAAAACGCTGTATGGGAAGTACAACCTACCATTCATAGAAATTGAGCTCATGAATGTTGTTGCATCTCCCAGGGTAAGTCAATTAGGTTTTGCCCACACCATTAGGTTTGTTAGAGCTCTCATGTGCTGCCTTTTGGTAGGAAATCTTGCCTTGAGAGGCCAATGAAGAAGACTTTTTCAAAGCTTCTAGAAGGTATCTCAGCGGCAAGATCTCTCTCTTCCTTTCTCTCTGTCAGTTAGGCTGACCCAAGGCAGATTGACCCATGCAAGATGTAACACCTTGTTGAAGCCTTCATCTCTAGCCACCAAGCCACGTAACCCCGTAGTCCCATGCTGAGTCGTTTGACATGGCTAGGCCCTACTTCTTCGCCAAGGTTAGGAGGTAGGGGGCTTGATCTAATTCTTGTCTCCTATGTGATTCCAAGACTCCCATGGGATGCCAAGAAGTTGCCTTGTTATGTCCAAGTCATCGATAAGTTACACACTAAGTGTTGTTAGTCCCATCAAACTCTTTGATATGACCAAACACGTAGTGGGCCAACTTGTCAAGGTCTGTTATGATGATGTGTGAGGCACATGTTATCATTCACGTGTCTATGACATATGGTAGGTTGCAGGTATCTACATGAATCATTAGAATCGTTTTTAAATCATGAACTAGCTGGAAGTATATGAAATTTGTGGACTTTAAACGTAGTGGGATTGGTAACATACAATGATAGTTGTATACTTTAAAGAGAGGAAAAAAAAGGACGGTATTGCTAGGCTAACCTATTACATGGTTGATATAAATTAGGATTGCTCCTTGGCATAATATCTACATGTTCACTGTTTCCTTTATTACTCAAGCTAGGGGATTATGGTAATCTAGGAATCCCTCTTCCCTTTCTTTCCCTGCTCTGAAAATCCTTTCTCATGGTCATTGCTAACAACTTTCTCAATCTTAGCTGACCTTCAGTTGGATCTCTCTCTCTCTCTCTCTCTCTCTCTCTCTCTCTCTCCTGTGTGCGTGGAGGGGTTGGCGGGGTGTGGGTGCGCTTGTAGACCACTGGTCCTCAGTCAACTGAATATTGTCGCAATCCATAGGATTCTTACTCCAAGCGAGATTGTGTGGAGTTATAAAAGATATAAAAGACTATATCTATATTTTCTATAGTCAAATAAATTATATATCAGTAGCCAGTACATAAGAAGGAAAGGTGAATTTCTTTTTATTTGCACCTCTTTCCAAAGGTAAAGTTACACAAAGTAAAGTTGCTACTCTATTTAATTCCCACATATACTTTATTCACATGCCACACAACATTATCATTATTCCTTATGAATCGGAGTTATGCCGCTATAGAGGTAAGTGCTAGGGGGCATTGTTGAGAGCATAATAGCTCAGTGATTTATCGCTCTTGCGATGAACATGAATGGGGCTAAGTGATCGGTCAAAGAATTGTGAAATAAAAATGTCTAGTACAAAAATGAGTAATAACCCCAAGTAGAGACTGGTATGAAATTCAACATTGTGTACATTCTTCCATCGATCGGTACTAGTTGGAGGATACACAAGCAAAAAAATTGTAGAAAAATTTCATTATAAAAATTAAATTTAGTAGATGTAATGTTGTATTCCAACTTCAATTCTTGTTGTTGTTATTAAATCTTTGAGATGTAGTAGGAACTGGAGGTTCAGATCTTTCAAGCCATAATACCCTGAATTAATGGGATTTTCTTGCATTTTTTTCATCTTCCTATCCAATTCTCCCACTGTTGGGTCTTATTTTATTCA
>JAOTRH010029560.1:0-21243 GCA_034768845.1 Heliamphora exappendiculata | reverse complement strand
CCCAAACCCCCCCCCCCCCCCCCCATTTTCTCCACCTCACTGTCCTTTGGTTGCTTTTGTTTCTAAAATCCTGAACAAGGTTTGCTTCGGTGTGTAATTTACTGATTTGAGTAGTCTTCGTTTATAGTAGTGATCCATGTTGCTATGTTGGTAGTAACTATGTTGTTGGTTCTCTCACAAAACTAATACAAGTTTGATTGCAGAATTATCCTATTGGAGATGGTATTATTGATAGGATTATGGGATAAGTTATACTGTGAGATAAAGAGAATAAAGTTATCATTTACAAACTCTTAAGCACATCACAATCGACAAATCTATAAATTACTCTAAATTTTTCTTAACTCATTACTATTTTTCTACAAATAATTACAAATTTTATATTTTTCTTAAGTTTTCATAATTAAAAATAACACTAATTTTGTGGAAACAACAATATCCCTCTAAGTGTGTAGAGATTTACCCACCTTAGAAGTACAATTTCCAGACTTCTGACATACTTTTTGTCAGTTCATACAATTTGGCGTTCCATAGCTATGAAGTTAGAGAAGTTGCAGGATGACTTTTCTATTTGGAGGGATTGGCGATGACTCTATATACCATTTGTTAGTTTGGAATACTGGTTGTTCCTTTGTGAATGAAGGGGGTGTAGACACCAACAGGTTGGTTTTATTAAATATCTTTTAGCAAAGTGGTTTTGGTGATTTGCTTCGGAGATGGATAGTTCTTGGAGGAGGGTAATACAAGCCAAGTGTCTTCATCATATGGTAGAGGCTTGTGGAAGGGCATTAGTAAGGTTTGGGATGACTTCTCAAAACTCATCTCTTTTGAGGTTGGGAATGGGGATAGGGTTAGGTTTTGGTTTGATGTTGAGTGTGTTGTTAGGGCCCTTGAAGGATTTTCCTTGCCATCTTGGCAAGAGATAGAGACGATTTAGCTGCAGAAGATGGATGGAGGGCCTTTGGCATCTCTTTATGGGGCATCAGGCTGAGTAGGGATGTACAGGATTGGGAACAAGACCAACTAGTCATCATTTTTGGGGTTTTGTATAATCATAGTAGAGTGGGAGGAGGGGTGAATTTAGTTAGATAAAGTTGTATTAGGGCACCCATTTCATGAAGAAGTGTCTGAACGGCGAGACCTCCTTCGAAGATAGTGTTCTTCAGCATGTCTACTGTGCATGAGAAAATTTTAACAATTGATAACTTAATTTAGAGGGGGCATGTATTATCTAATTGGTGTTGTTTGCATAAGGAGGGAAAGTTAGTTTCTCAATTTCTGATTCACTACAAGTTCGGCAAAGAGTTGTGAAAATTTGTTTTGTAACTCTTGGGAGTGGATAGGGTTTTTGAGAAGGAGATGATTAGTGTTTTGTCAAGTTGCATGGGAGGGGAGAATTCCAAGGAGGAGGAGGGTGTGGCTTCTGGTCCTTTGTGTTTGATGTAGTTGTTATGACTGGAGCGTAATAGATGACTTTTGTTGGGATTGAGTCGTCGTTGCATAGATTGAAGTGTGTTTCTTTGTAATTTGTATAGCTGACCTTTTGAGCATGGAACGTACTCACTCGATTAAACAGTTGACTTGATAGAGTTCGTCCTTTTGATGTTTCTCATTGAAGGGGTTTTTTTGGTTTAGCTTTTTCTTGTGTAAGCTCTTTTTGTCATTTTCTCGTGTTATGAAGGGTATTTCCCTCTTACCCATATGCATTCCCTTAATGCCCTTCTATAAAATCTTATTTACTCTTATAAAAAAGCCACCCTAATGACGAAGAAAGACTAAACCGGCCTTAAGTATGCATAAAATACGTATCTTAACAAGGTGTGTACATGTGTGTGATTTTGTAATACAGTTGTACACATGATGTTTGGCTCTTGTATCTGAATCTGCCCTTTTCTTGGGAATGTATTTGTGAATGATATTCACTGTGATGCATTTGTAATTTCTCTTTTCTTATGTGGTAACAAACTGAACTTTGTTTTTATGGTACTATCGTTTTTTAGATGATTTGTATAAAGTTACTGCTGCGAATTTTCATTAGAATAATGTAGCAAGTAATTCATTTTTCTTCTATTGATTGCAAATTTTTAATTTTTTTTTTTTGGTTTAGCAAGGGTTAGGAAATTGCTTTTGTACATTTGATGGATCATGACATGAAAGAAATATATAATGCCTCAGAAATGATAAATATTATCCCTAGGCTGGGTTTAGTTCCTGGTGTGAAGGAGCAAAAATCCAGCTTGCTGTTTTTGGCTGCTCGGCCATGCCTCTTAGTGGTTTTTTTATTTTTTTTGTTTGTCAAAATGTAGCTTGCATTGCTTGATGTTTATACTAACCATGAAACTTCAATCGGTATACCTTATCGCTATTTGTTTATTCAAGGGTTTTAGAGTGTCTCGGTTCGGGCTCTTATTTGTATTCGGCCTTGAAGCATGTGCTTTTACCATTGAGGTTTCTTTTCAAAATTTGCTGCTATTTCAGTGGTTGAAGTGCTAGTCGGCATTGTCTAAGTAACGTCTGTTTTATATCCTTTAGCTTTTTCTGTTGAGAATTTAGAGGGGAAAAAAGAGAGGAAGTATAACCCCAGCTTAATTTTGTATATTTCAAAGGCTTCCCCTAATTGATTCCCCAGTCAATTAGGCCTTGAACTCCCTCGAAGATGATCAATTTTGATATTATGTACATGCTTGAAATGGTTGACTGGCCAGACTTTGGTTACATAGTTTTTGTTAAGTTTAATTCTTATTTGGCTCGACGACTGTCATATTTGCAATCCAAATCATATGCAGAATTGGGAACATGACTGGCGAGCAACAATTGTTAGCAAAGGCTTGGTTGTTTTGAGCAATAAGTGTTTTTATGTTATGGAGGATGCACATTAGTTATTATAAAGGGTGAACAGTGCGGTCATCAATCAGAGCTGGTGCCAATATACAAATGAAAGGGTTGAACTCCTATTATTTACTTCGTGTCCAAGCAAAGGTGGCAATCTTGGTAATGTAACTATAGATTTACAACAAAACTAAATACAAGTCCTAAAAAGTCACACCAAGTTTCATCTCCATGTGTGTGAAATGTCAAACTCATTCAAACATGGTCATCTATTTGTCTCCTTTCGTGAACATTTGAAGTTCTAGGCATGCGACATGTCCCAGTGAATATCACAACATCGGAGTAGGTCTTCCATGGATATTGGAAGCTAGATTTCTATGATGAAAATAAAACATACATTAAGTTAGCAATATAAATTCTTAATAAGAAAACATTTCATAATTAAAACATAATAATGTGATATCGAGGATACTGTGACACGCCAAAATATACATATTTTTTAATGTAGTTATTTTATCTTCTTGGGTAAATATTGGTTACAAGGTTCCATAGAGTATTTCGTGGATAAAATGAAAATTTATACATATTTCTATAATAAATTCGAATTACTATATATGTTTTATAGGTGAATTTACAACAAAAAATGCTGGATATGTATTGCAGATCCTTGTTTAAGTATTGAGTGTTTGCCATGGGTACTTTATAGTCCATTTAACGTACATCAGGATAGCAAGAAATAAAAACCAAGATATGATAGATTATGCACATTATTTGGGCATGCTAGGTTAGGTCGGAATATGTGTTGACCTGAACTTGTTAATGGGTTATACACTATGTTACAGGACTTGTTATTTTTGGCGTAGTACCCGTGTCGACACGACATAGGTATGGGAACAGGGTATGTGTTGGGTGTAGTTATTTTTTATCAGACGTGGCTAAGATCTCATGACTCAATCATGAGATAATAGTGAAGAGTTAAGCTAATATACTAAAGTCAGATATATAGCATATAATTATTATGTGCAATAAAGCTATTAATGATGGAAACAAATGTCTGATGTGATAAATCTGTATAGATAAACTATGAACCAATAAATACCTGAAAAAGCTGAAAAATTATTTTGTGGATTGCTACTTGACTAATTTTTTTCTATATCCATGCA
This sequence comes from Heliamphora exappendiculata, assembly GCA_034768845.1. Classification (NCBI taxonomy): domain Eukaryota; kingdom Viridiplantae; phylum Streptophyta; class Magnoliopsida; order Ericales; family Sarraceniaceae; genus Heliamphora; species Heliamphora exappendiculata. Next base: position 17,251 of record JAOTRH010029560.1, on the reverse strand, counting down.
CCCACATATTATTTTGGGTTACTTTTTAGCCGAGTCCGTATTTTCTTAGTTTTTAGATTTCATATGTCTGATCCCTAGATACACATCCACACCCAACACTCGTACCCGAATTCGTTCAACATAGGTCATACCAACATTTACATAGTATAAAACTACTTGGGGTGACTAGGGAGAATTGCCTTGAAGTATAAAGTAGGACTGATAGAGATTATAGTCCCTCTTGTGTGAGGACTCTTGAGAATGGCATATATTAGATATATAAAGCATGTTTGAAAGACAAGTTATGAAGCCGGTGTATATTCACATAATTTCATAACACATTTGTAACTTTGAGAACAATTCATATTATCGTTTGCATTTACAAATATAAAATAGATATTACGTAGCAAATCCAAGTCAAAATTCGACCCGAATTGTCAAATTACTGATCTTGCTCCTTTAAATCCTTAGCTTAGATGATCCTCTAGTGTCGGTTTTACAATATTGTTATGGTTTATCACTTCTATTTCATTCTCCTCTATCTTTTCAGCCTATGTAATTATGATGGAGATCAAATGGATAACTTCTCATTGAATTCTCTCATTTTATTTATAATTACATACAAAGAGTTTGAGATCGATGTAAGTAGGGTGTTAAAGAGGTGCTACTGTGCTTGAGGTGTCCTAGACCATAAGCATGTGGTGAAAAATTAGGACTACCCCACATCCGAAAATTGGATCTCGGATCCAAACTGCAATGTCCTACCATTGCTTGGTCTATTAGTAGCCACATGTTTTTAGTCAATTTTTTTTTTGGGTACTTGTTTGTTCATTTGTTTTTTTTATTTTTATTGTGTCAGATCCTTTTAGGCTCCCCAACATCTTCCCTGACAATATTAGGAAAATTGTGCTCTTTGAGTTCTGATAACAAATGTTCAAAACTCTACACGACGAAGAATTTATGGTATGGTTGTTAAAATATATTGTTTTGATAATAGATGTATATATTTTTGGTATATTTGTGCATTCATTTCATAACCAGACATGAAAGTGGCTTCTGTGGCAACCTATTATGTTGATAGATAGAAATATTTGTTCCCTGTGGGAATTTAGTAAAATATGTTAGTAGTAACATATTATTCTTATTATTATTTATTATTATTAGTGGTAGCTTATTATAGTTATAATTATGTGTGTGTGTGTATGGATGTAATGGTGTTCTTTTGTGTTTAATATAAATAATATTGTTCGCCTACCGGTTTAGTACGTTGGCTTTATATTATTTTACCTTTTCTGACATGGTATCAGAGCCACCATGAAACCTACTCTATCAGCCACCAAACCCTAGCCCCCTCCACTGTTGCCGACAGTAGCCACCATCCTGAAACCCTAGCTTCCACCATCCCAAAACCCTACCCACCTTCCCGCGTCCCTCTCTCTGTCGCATAACCACCTAAACCACTGAAACACCATCGACGACCAACGCAACCTCACCGCTGACCATCGAAACCCCATCAACAACCACCATCGCCCTTCGTCGACCCTCGTCGACCTTTCCACGGCCATTGCCGACCAACCCACAGCACTCGCCAACCCTCTGTCTCTCTCGCCGACCCTCTGTTCACCTTCGTCGACCCCTTGTCTTCCCTTCTACAGCCATTGACAACCAACAGACAGCACTCGCCGACCCTCTATCTCTCTCGCCGACCCTTTGTTTACCTTCGCCGACCCTCTGTTAGTAGGTATCCAATATATTTCGACAGCATGCTATCTTATTAATAGATTGCCATCCTCTGTTCTGCATGGTGCTACACCCTTGTCAGTTTTACATCCACAGCAGATTCCCTTTTCATTGCCACTCAAGATTTTTGGATGTGTTTGCTATGTGAGAGATACTCGGCAGTAGATGACCAAGCTCGATGCTCGTGCACTCAAGTGTGCTTTCATGGGATATCTTAAGACACAGAAAGGATATCGTTGTTACAGTCTAGCGTTGAGACGGTTTATAATTTCCCGAGGCGTGGCCTTTGTTGAATCTGATTCATTCTATAGCCAAGCTACTACACCTTCCTCCACTGTTGATAACGGTTTAACGCGGTTTCTGATGTATCCTTCCTCCACTGAGTTACCAGTGGCACTTTCTTCCGCCTCCAGTTGATATTACTGCGGAGTCTTCTCTTGTTGCCCCGGCTTTACCTGTGATATCATCATCCTCAGAATCATCGTCTTCACTAAACCCCACCATCTCTCATCTAATTGAGTCAGTATCTTCTCAGCTGGATCTGGTCCCTGATCAGGTAAGTGATCCTCCTATTGCTTTATGCAAGTCTTATCGTAGTTGTCGAGATCACCCTATTTATACTATATCTTATCGTGGTTTGCCTGCCACTATTCAGCAAGGCATTACTACACTTGATCAGTATACTTTGTCTTACTCTGTTGTAGATGCTCTCTCATCCAAGTTGGCGCAAGGATATGCTTGTGGAGATGAATGCTCTTGAGACTAATCATATATGGGACCTGGTGAGTCTTCCTCCTGGTAAGACAGCTATTGGTTGTAAGTGGGTATATACTGTCAAACTTTATTCTGATGGCACTCTTGAGAGGTGGAAAGCCCGTTTAGTGGCCAAGGGCTATGCTCAGACATATGGACTTGATTACTTTGATCTCCCCCGTTGCCAAGATAACCTCTGTTCGGTTCTTGTTTTCGGCTGCATCCCATCAGTGGCTTTTGTTTCAACTTGATGTGAAAAATGCCTTTGTTTATGGTGATTTGGAGAAAGGTCTATATGGAGCAACCGTCCGGTTTTGTTGCTTAGGGGGGTCTCCTAATCAGGTCTATCGTTTGAGGCGCTCATTGTATGGTCTGGAGCTGTCTCCTAGAGCCTGGTTTGCCCGTTTCAGTTCAGTTGTACAGGAGTTTAGCCTTCGATAGTCTGCAAAGGATTACACGGTATTCTTTCGCCATACCTCCGCTGGTTGCATATTACTTGTCGTGTATGTGGATGACATTGTTATTATTGGTAGTGATAGTGGAGGGATTGTTGCATTTAAATCATTCATGGGAACCAAGTTTTAGATGAAAGAGCTTGGTGAACTACAATATTTTCTTGGCATTGAAGTAACTAGGAATATGGAAGGGGTGTTCATTTCTCAGAAGAAGTATGTTCTTGACATTCTGGAGCGAGTATGGTATATGAATGCTAAAGGAGTGGACTTCCCTATGGATTCTACTGTTAAGCTCAAGCTGAAAGAATGAGCGATTCTTCCTGACCCTGAGCAATATCGACGGACAGTGGGCCAACTTAATTATCTCACTACAATGACTCGTTCAGACATTGCTTATCTAGTGAGTGTAGTAAGTCAGTTTTTATCTAATCCCCGTGTTCCTCATTGGCAAGCGGTGTTACGTATTATTCGGTACCTGGACAAAAATCCGGGTAAGGGTATTCAGTTCTCTGATCATGGACATATGAGAATGGAAATATACTCAGATGTTGATTGGGCTGGATGCACATTTGACCGGAGATCCACATCTGGTTATTCTGTTTTTATTGGTGGCAACTTGGTTTCCTGGAAGAGTAAGAAGCAAAATGTTGTCTCCCGGTCTAGTGCGGAGGTGGAGTACCGAGCTATAGCATTAGCAACTGCAGAGATTATGTGATTTCAGCAGTTTTTGACAGAATTACACTTCTCGCTTAATGGTTTTGCCAAACTCTGGGTTGATAATATATCAGCTATTCATATTACTACAAATCCAATATTTTATGAGAGGATGAAATATATTGAGGTTGACTGTTATTTTGTTCGTGACGAATATTATAAAGGAGTTATTACATTTGGGTCTATTCCTACAGGTGAACAAGTGGCAGGTATTTTTATCAAAGCATCACCGGTTTCGCGTGTCTCGTATTTGTGTAACAAGCTGGACATGGTTGATATATATGCTCCAGCTTGAAGGGGGTGTTAGTAGTAGCCTATTATTCTTATTATTATTTGTTATTATTAATGGTAACTTATTATAGTTATAATTATGTGTGTGTGTGGGTGTATGGATGTAATGGTGTTCCTTTGTGTTTAATATAACTAAGATTATTCGCTTACCGGTTTGGTACGGCGGCTTCCTATTATTTTACATTTTCTAACAATATATATTGTAGAAACTACTTCAGAGCTCCATGCAGTCACCAAGATAGGCTCATGGTAGTCCTGACATCTGTTGAATATGGTTGATGTTTCTATTTTTTCAGGTCCTAGTTTCTATATAAACGTGTCTAACGCATTATATTGTTCCACAATGTGTATTGAAGTGTCTATTTGAGTTATAGGTTTTTAGTTCATTGATTATGGAGTTTGACTGAAACAAGTGTTTGTGTTTTCATATTTACAAATGATTATTCATTAAAATGCTCTTTTCCTTTGGCAGGTTGTTGCAATCACGGTGTTCTGCTTGTTGGTTGTTGCGTTCTATGCCTTCTTTGCCCCTTTCGTTGGAGGCCGTATTTGGGAGTATGCCTTGGTTGCCACTTATTCACCAGTGGTAGGTGGACCTGAATTATGGCTTGTGCTTTGGACATTTATTTGTTGGTAGCATTTGAAATTATAGTGGATCTGGGAAGTAGTTCGTATGGACTCCACTTAGTTATGTTCAGAGCACTAGCAAATTGAGATCTCTGCACACAAGCTCTATTTATCCTTTGACCATAGTTATTAGAATCTTATAATTCACTATTCAATTCACAATTCGATTCACGATACATATATAAATCGATACATATCTATGAGTTAATCTATTTTGTATAGAATTATGATAAATCTTACGATTCACGATTCGATTTACTAGTCGATTCACTATTTATGATTTAGATTATTAACAAATTTTGAAAATGCTCTTACTTTTTACTTTTAAGTTGTAGGGATATTTGTACGGCTTTTTTTATTTTTGTGAGGAGAGTTAACATTTTTAATTGAGGGTATTATTTTTTTATCTAAAAAATGTGTGTTTGGGTTCTTTGGGATGTAAGCTTTTTTTCTTGAAAAAAGGAGTAAAAAACTTAGTGGCTTCTTGTAAAAAAGCTAGCTTTTAAGAGAGCCCAAATAAGGCCTAATTCTCATTCATCTTATGCTTTATTTTTTGTTATGATGGCAATAGTGAGTGATTATTTTCATCATAGCTATACAACTTGATTATTATTGATACTAGTTTTTGATTTTTGGTTTATTTTTATGTATTTATTTTTTTGGGAAGATGGGAATTTGCAGTAGGCAGATGAGAAAATAGTGACAGATGAACGAGATGAAACTAACTGGATTGTAAGCAGGGTCTGACACCATTGGTTATTGGGATGGTTTCTTTGGAAAGTCAGAACTTCATTTTGCTCGCAAAAAAAAAAGACAATTATTATTGCTACTAACAAAAGGCATAAGCCTTAACGATGGATTACATTAAATATATAAAGAGAGAACTCAAGAAAACATTAATAATGCTTACAAGACTAAACTACCCTTTAGTTATATTTAGAGTTCGTTTAGCAACTGGCTTTAAGCCACTTTAAACCAAAAAGTCAAAAAGTTCGTTTGGTTGGGATATGTGTGGTTTTGAAGTCAAAGACTTGAAGTGACTTTAAGCCAAAAGACAAAAAGCATTGCTCAAAATTGTTATAATTTAAAAAATTTATTTTTAGGTAATTTTATATTAAATATAGATCTTGTTTAATAGGTTTTGACGAATAGATTTTAAAAATAAATTTTTTATAAAAAATGGAGGTGTATAATAGCAGTTATGATATGTTTAAAAAATATAAGAAATTATATATAAAAAGTAAAAAAAAGGCTAAAAGCCTTTGAGTTGGAAAACGAGACTTTTTGACTTTTTGGGCTTTTAAGCAAAATGGAAAAATGCCAGCTTTAAGCTGGTTGTTAAACGAGGGCTTAAAATAATAAGAAAGGACTCTCACACTCTCCCTCAAACTCATGGTTCGAGCCTGGAGAGCAGTGAGAGTTTGTCAATCAAAAAATAAAAATGAGTAGCCGTCACGACCCATTTTTAAAAAAATGGCGTCCGCGACTGGCCAGTGAGTCAAAGCCTACCAGAGGCCTATTTAACTTCCTTAATTTTCTTTCATCATCTTGTCTCATAATCATGTAATGTATAAAACTCATGGAACACATCCGAATATAAAAAGACTCTTAATAAAGACATTTTTATTTTACATTTTCCTAGAACATTTAACTACAAAATCAATGTTCAATAAAACTTATTAAAAATACAAGGTAAGACAGTTACATGTATAAAGAAAATGAAATAACTTAAACTTCTGATTCTTCAACACTGAATTTTTCTCGCCTTCAAATGTCACATGTGAGTTCAATAATAACTGAATTATTAATTATTCACAGTGTCAGAATAATATATATCAAACGGTTTGCCAGAATTCTGTAGGGAGCGACCCTACACTTAATACAGTGGAGATGATCATTCCTTAAGTTACCTGGCCGTGTCTCCACTCTTATTTCCTCGCCTCGCTGATACGCTTAACGTCCCTCAGCGGTTAGGACGCTGTTTAACCCATTATTCTTTCATATTCATTCCATTCATTATCATTTTCAATAACCACGTGAAATAAAAACTAACTCAAATATTAAAAGAACTCACCTGATTTGGCAGAATTTTATTTGTGATTTCTTCAAAACTCCAAATCTAAAATAACAAGTGTAAAATATTTTAGCCACTTAATTTACTTGCTTTTTAATCTTGACATAAACATTGTTTGATAAGTTTTTCTTTAGATTTAATTTTAATTTAGAAAAAGGTTTTACAATTTAACTTACTCTTTAACTTAAAATCTATATATAACAAATATATATATACATTTTATTTATTTACTTCCTTTTTAACTTAGATAATTTTGTTAATTCCGAAAATCCTTTAAGTTTTGTAAAATCTTTTATCTTGATTTAATTTCTTAAAATTATTGAATATTTCTTTTCAAATCATTCTATTTTATTCATAAAATTTCGTTTACTAACTTGTCAATAACAATATCTATATTGTCTTTATTAATTTTGAAAATCCATAGAGTTATATATTTGTAGAACCTTTTATTTAACTTAATTTCATGAATAGTTTATTTTCAAAACTTGTTAACTTAATCACGTTTAAGCCACTAACTTGATAAAAATATTATCTTTATAAGTCATACTATTATTATTTGCGTAAATAAAGATGATTAATCACTTTAAATTATTATTATGTTCATAAAATCCTTATTTTAATTTAAAATTTGATTTTCATAAAACAGTTTAGAAAAATATTCATCATTTGTATTTAATATATAAAAACTTCTTTTTCTTCTTCTTCTTCTTATTATTATTATTACTTAATAAAAAGTATCTTAGATAGAATCATCCCTAAACAAAACTTAACCAAAAATAAAAAATTTTAAGCCCAAACAAAAACAAAACTCAAAAGAATCAAAAATTTGGCCAAACAAGGCCTAACCCAAACATCACGTAACCAAATCAAAGTAGCAATTGCAGAGGAGACGGGGAGAGAGGGTACCGAACCGAAAGAGGGATCGAAGGACGAACTGGCGGCGTTGGGACTTGTTGGCAGCAGCGGTGACGGTCGGCGAGGTCGTCGAGGGTGTCGTCGGTAGTGGTCGGTGCCGATGGTGGTTGGCGGGGAGATTTGGCAACTTCGGTGGTGGTGGTCGGCGAGGCTAGCGGCTGACGGTAACTCTCCTTTCTTTCTTTTTCATTCTCTCTTCTTTTTCTTCTCTCTTGTTTTCTTTCTCTTCTTGTGCCAAAAACTTCTCGAAGCCCTCTAATTTATAGTCGTCCCAACCCCAAACGAACATTGAATCTACAAATTAAGGGGGTTGATTCATCGAACATCGAATCTACAAATTAAGGGGTTGATTCATCGAAAATCAAACATTGAATCTACAAATTAAGGGGGTTGGGGTTTGATTCGTCGATTCAATAAATGAGGGAATATCAGTCCCCATTTGGCCGTCGGTTGCAATCCCAGCCACATTCAAATAACAGTAATTTATTTAATTTTATTTATTTATTTTTATTTTTATTTTTATTTTTATTTTTATTTTTATTTTTTAGCTTGTTACATTCTCTCCACATTTAGAAGTTTGGTCCTCTAAACTTCACCCGAGTTAGAAATTATCGTACCTTACTCGAAAAGTTCTGGGTATTTGTCTTTTATGTTAGCTTCTTTTTGTCTTTTATGTTAGCTTCTTTTTGCCACGTTGTTTCTCTTCCAGAATGGTTGTCCCACCATACCTTGACGGGCGGTACCACCTTGTTGCGAAGTCATTTTTCTTGGCGCTCTACAATAGCTATCGGCCGTTCCTCGTAGGTTAAATTCTGACTTAGCTGCACGGGTAATTGTGTCAGAACATGAGAAGGGTCGGCGACATATTTTCTCAGCATCGATACATGGAAGACGTCATGCACTTGTGCGAGATCTGGAGTCAGTTCCAATCGATATGCCACTGGTCCTACCCTTTCTAAAATCTCGAAGGGCCCAATGTAACGAGGAGTTAGCTTTCCTTTTTGATCGAACCGAAGAACACCCTTCATTGGAGACACCTTCAAAAATACCTTGTCACCTTCTTGAAACTCTAATTCCCGTCGATGTGCGTCAGCGTAGCTTTTCTAGCGATCCTGTGCAATCCTTAGGCGTTCCTGGATTTGGTGGATCTTCTCGGTTGTTTCTTGTACTAGCTCTGGCCCCGTGATGTGATCTTCCGTGCTTACCCAACAGGCCGGTGTCTTGCATCTTCGTCCATAAAGAGCTTCGAAAGGTGCCATCCCGATACTGGCTTGAAAGCTGTTGTTATAGGCGAACTCGATGAGGGATAAGTGATCTTCCCAACTTCCTTGAAAGTCTATGGCGCATGCCCGAAGCGTATCTTCCATCGTCTGAATTGTTCGTTCTGACTGTCCGTCCGTTTGCGGATGAAAGGCCGTGTTGAAGTTTAAGCTAGTCTCCATGGCTTCCTGGATGCTCCTCCAAAAACGAGAAACAAACTTCGGGTCACAATCCGAGACGATAGACATTGGAACTCCATGTAAGCGCACCACTTCTCGAACGTAGAGTCTGGATAGCTGGTCAATCGTAAACATGTTCTTCACTGGTAGGAAATGAGCTGTCTTCGTATGTCGATCGACGATGACCCAAATAGAATTATTGCCTTTCTGCGTCCGGGGTAGACCCACTACGAAATCCATAGTGATCTGATCCCATTTCCATCCTGGTATCGTCAAGGGCTGTAAAAGACCCGCCGATCTCCATCGTTCCGCTTTGATTCGCTGACACTGAAGGCATTTGCTCACGTACACTGCCACTTCATTTTTCATTTCCATCCACCAAAAACTCTTGCGCAAATCTTGGTACATCTTCATTAATCCAGGGTGTATTGCGAACGTCGAATTATGACCCTCGTTTAAGATTCGTTGTTTCACTTCCACTATGTTAGGGACGCACGTGCGGTTCCAGAATGTTAGCACACCGTCTGAAAGTGAGAAGTCTGGATCTGGTGTTGTGCTCACTCGTTCGCAAATTGTCTTCAACTTTGGATCTTCCTGTTGCCGTCGCTTCACCTCTTCCAAAAGAGTTGGTTGAATTACAATTGCCGCACAGAATGACATGTGTTGCTCAGTATCCCCAATTGACTGCAACCGCTGAATGAAAAGGTTGTTCAGGGTAGCTGTGGTTTTCCGACTCAAAGCATCAGCTACCACATTCGCTTTCCCAGGGTGGTATAAGATGTTGATGTCGATGTCGTAGTCCTTCATCAGTTCCAACCAGCGTCTCTGCCTCAACTTTAGCTCCTTTTGTGTGAAGATGTACTTCAAACTCTGGTGGTCCGTATATACATCGCAAGAAACTCCGTAGAGATAGTGTCGCCAAATTTTGAGCGCGAAAACAACCGCTACCAGCTCTAGGTCATGGATAGGGTAGTTCTTTTCGTGAACCTTCAACTGCCGTGAAGCGTAGGCGATGACTCTTCCATGTTGCATCAGCACACATCCCAACCCTTGTCTCGATGCATCACTGTAGATGCAGAATCCTTCTGTGCCTTCTGGTAAGACAAGTACCGGTGCCGTAGTTAATCTTTGCTTTAACTCTTGGAAGATCTTTTCTCGCTTCTCGTTCCAAACAAAAAACTCCTTTTCGCGTTAGCTCCGTTAAAGATAGTGCGAATCTTGAGAAGTCCTGCACAAATCGTTGATAATATCCAGCAAGGCCTAAAAAGCTTCTTATCTCTGTCACGGTCGTAGGCGTTGGCCATTTCACAATTGCTTCTATCTTCTGGGGGTCCACTGAAATTTTGACATCAAGTTGAAAGAGAGGCCAGTGATAAACCGTAGCAACAAAGATAAGGGTACGAACGATAATCATTTTAGCTATCGGAACAAAGGTTTTCTCGTAATCAACTCTATACTCCTAGGAAAAGTCCCTTGGTAACTAGACGAGCTTTGTAACGCTCCAAAGAGCTATCAGAGTGAGTTTTGACTTTATACACCTATTTGCATTCAATGAATTTTTTTTTCCTACTCCCAAATACACATCTTTTGATGAGCACATGATTCGTCACAGTGCATTTAATTAGGGTCAGTTCATACTTCTTTACTTCTTTATAAGAATAAGGCTCAAAATAAGTATGAATAAAAGTTCAAAAGCCACGATAAGACGGGGAAATGGCCAACGCCTAACTGTCGCCACCAACTCCGACCCTGCTTCATCTGCTTCAGTGACTCCTAACTGTCGCCACCCAATGTGTAAAGGTGGAGGAGCAACCAGTCGGCGAGAGTAAACCAATAGGAGAGAGGTAGTTTGAGAGGGATGGGAGGTGGTTAGAAGATGATGGACATCAAGGGTAGAGGTATACTCTTTAGAAGGCACATCGAGGGAAAAATGATCAGTATAAATCAACTCGTCTTTGGAGATATGAGCGTACTTGGGAGAAAAACTAAAATAGGAGAGACGCTCAAGAAATACAACATGACGCGAGACATATAGACGCCTAGAAATAGGATCGTAACACCGATATCCTTTTTGTTGGAGGCCATTCACTAAGAAGGCACAAAGAGTAGAACGAGCACTGAGTTTGTTCCGTTCTCGTTTGTGGAGAAGAACGAAACAAACTAATCTAAAAATGCGTAGCAAGGAGTAAATAAGAGCGTGACAGAAAAGTTTCTCATAAGGGGAGATCCCAGAAAGGAGAGGAGTGGGCAAACGATTGAGAAGATATATTGGCATAATAATGGCTTCTCCCTAGAAGATAACAGGAACAAAGGAGGATAGAAGAAGAGAGCGAAATGTATCAAGAATATGCCGATGTTTTCTCTCAATTTGACCATTTTGGGCTAGAGTATCAGAACATGAGGATTGATGAATAGTGCCAGTGGAAGCTAAAAAGTCTGTAAATTCAATTAAAATTAAAAATATTCCTCACCCAAATTCGAATGAATAATCCTTATAGTGGTAGAAAATTGTGTAACCATAGAATGAAAAGTGCAATAAATTTGAAAGAAATTAGATTTGTGAGAAATAAGGTACACCTAGCAGAAACGACTATAATCATCGATAAAAGATCTATAATAAACGGATCCATCCTTGGTGGCAATCGGGAAAGGGGGCCCAGACATTGATATGGACAATAGAGAAATGAGAGGTAGGAATAGACGTACTTTTATTAAGAGGTAAAGTTGATATTTTTGCAAGTTTGCAACCACTGTACTAAGAAACATTAGTAATAGACACTTTACCTAAACCGAACTAAAAATTTTAAACGATCACTTGCCAAATGTCCTAATCGAGAATACCAAAGGAAAAAATGGAAAGAATGTTGATCTAAGGAAAAAGAAGAAATGCCAACAGAAGAAACCATTTGAATATGCAAATTCTCCACAATGTAAAGGCCACCAGCTCTGTGCTCGTTCCCAATTTGTCTCTTTGACGTTCGTTCCTGAACATCACAAGCAGTGGAAAAAAAAGACATCAAAATCGAGATTAGGAAATTAACTAATAGACAGAAAACTAATAGACAATTATGGTATATAGAAAACATCATGAATAGACAAAGAGGACGAGGTGGGGGGATAATCAAGCCAATAGAAACAACACGCATAAGATAACCATCTGCAGTGCGAAGACTAATAGGAGAAGAAGGGGGAACACAATTACGAAGATAGGACAAATTTAATGTCGTGATGGGAAGGACCAGAATCAAATATCCAAGTCAAGGATAAAATGCTACAGAAGTAAGAATTATGAGAACTTGAATGAGTAGTCAGAGAATCACGTGACAGATTCTCGAAAGATGTAAGCATAGCTTGAAATTGACGAAATTGATCGATCAAAGACTGGGATGGAGGAGAAGTGGTCCCATTAGAGTTAGGTGCGACAAGAGTACCAGGGGGCAATAGACTAAGCAGGGGTACACGAGAATTTATAAGAGGAAGGGTGGCCTTTTTGTTCTAACTTAGGGCATACAGTCTTTGAATGGCCCTTTTGATAGTAGATGCTACGCTCATCCATAGCAACATGTGATTTTGGCTTCCTTGTGAGTTGACTCCGATGAGGAGAGGAAGTAGGTAGTAGGCAGTAGTGAAGGACAAGAAGTAATACCCACTGACGAGGAAGGGATGACAAATAATGACGGAGAGGGAATGGCCATCTAAGCAACCTTGAACCGTGGCTTAAGAAGCATTGACACTTCTATGAAGGAAGCATGTCATGTCAGATACAACTCTCTTTGGGCACTTTTCAGATACTTTTAAATTTGTGTCCGACACTTTTTAAATATATCTTAATTAAAAAATTAAATTTATAATTTCATACACTTTTCAACACTTCTTGAGCTCTCCAAACATGTTATATGTGATGAATTTTTTCATAATAACAATGTATTGAATTATTAAAAACACAAATTGCAGACACTAAATTTGATTTGAAATATTTATAAGATGAAATATGAAGATTTTTATTTTATTTTATTAGAGATATGCTGTAATATATTAAACGTATAATGAACATATAAAAATATAAGTTTTTAATGTGTTCCAAACGTGTCGTGTCTTATGTTTTTGAGAATTAGTGTGTTGGCATGCTCGTGTCTTCTCATGTGTCCATGTCCATGCTATTTAAAGACCGTGTCTCTTCCGGAATAAACTCATGAATAGCCTATCAACGGAGGGCGACGGGGAGCGATGAAGAATAATGCCACAAATTGGATGCAAGATACATATTTTGAAGATAATCTCATACTTGTTTGGCGGTTATATATTTTGAGAAATTCATACAAATACTTGGCTTCACAGAGTTGTGAAACCAAGTAAGTACTTGTGTATTCTCCATATCCCAAACTATATGAGATACGTCATACTTCTCAGCCTTAAGATTTGTAGGTCGCGGTTGAGCCTGTTATATTGCCCCATCTTCCTTTTCCAAGGAGGTGGTTTTTTATAACACCAGACCAATACGAATAATTAGTTTCATTAAGCCGAATGCTAATAGCTTGTAATTTTTCTTTAGACATGTCGAAGGAAAGGATAAGTAGTAATGCGAATTAGATGATGTGACCAGATCTGAGGCAAAGGGAATACAGAGATCCAATTGCTGGTATTAGTTTGCATACAAAGGTTTGTGAAAGATGGATTTGAAGAAGGGAAAAAGAAAACTCCAAAGCGGCTTCGTCGGTGGTTGGAGATGCAGTCGAAGGCTCTGGCGAGGCTCGTCGGTGGTTATCAAAGCTGAAGGAAGCCTCCTTGGTGGTTGGTGATCCAAAAAAACAAGGGTTGTCGGTGGTCACCGATGCAGAAGAAAGCCTCGCCGATGATCAGCGAACCAATAAAAGGGTTCTTCGGTGGTTCGTTGATGGTCGTCGAACTAGGTAGGTGGGTTGGAAATTGGCGTCGGTGGTGGCTGGACCAAAAGGAAAGGTTGTAGAGCTCATCGACGTCAGTGAACCAAGGAGAAGAAGGGTTGCAGAGCTCAAGCATGACGGCAAACCAAGGGGAAGGTTCGTTGGTGGTCTGGGAGGCTTTGCCAGTGGTCGGGGATGCTTCATCAGTGGTTGCTGGACCAAGAAGAAGGGTAGGCGAGCGGCGGGCTAAGGTTTTGCAGAACAATGCAAATGAAGCTAGGGTTTTGTAGAGAAAATGTTGCCGACGATGCTAGGGTTTTGATGGTGGATCTGATACCATGATAGCAAATAAGAAAAGTAATTATTATTGTTATTAATAAAATGTTTAAGCCTTAACGATAGATTAAATGATATATAAAGAGAAGAAATCTTAATAATGCTAACAAGACTAAAGTACCCTTTAGTTTTATTTAGAACAACAAAAAAGCACTCTCACACATTTCACACTAGTGAAACTTCAAATTCAAAACTATATTTAATAATATAAATAAATAAGTAAAACTTCATAGAGTAACGTCACAGTCTAGTTTCTATCTCGATTTCTGGAAACAAGTAAGAAGCTGATTGTAATGGCTAAAGGTCAATTTCGACGAGAGTAAATTCTTTCCTCTCGACAAGAGCTCCTTGCAGAAATTCCAGATCATTGAAGTGTAACAGAAATATGGTAGTTAATTCCATTATTCTATATTTTTTCAGTTCCTCTTCTCCTTTCTCAAAAAATGGAAGGCAAAAAGAAGGTAAAGGATTACTTTGCCCTTTACTTAATGGGAGGAATGGGTGCATACTCTGATTGAATTCGTTGGATGTGATGGAGTTCCTCTTCTTATGGTATTGCAGGCACTACTTGTTTTTGTTCTTTATGTGCGGTCTACTACAATTAATCCTGCAGATCCTGGCATTATGTCTAGATTTGATTCTGAGATGTTGAGCAAACACAATTCAAAGCTCGAGTTATCAGCCGAGTCCAGAAAATTTGATGAACTTGGCGTTGCGACATATTCTTCTCCATCATCGGCTTCTAGAAGTTCCTTGGCAGGAGTAAACTCCAGTAGGAAATGTTCAGTACGAGAAGAAAGGAGAATTGACATGCAGGTGGAACCCCCTAGTAGAACATCACCTTGTTGTAGTGTTGGAGGTTTTTTCTGTGCAGTGTTTGTACATGAAGATTGCCGGAAACAGGATGAGGTAGCTCATCAACAAGGCACCAGTGAAGATGCATTGTACTGCACACTGTGCCAGGCTGAGGTACTTTTTATGATAATAGAATCAGTATCCTCTTATGTTATTCAGTCTTAATACTGTAATTGTTCATTTGGTTTCTGCAGGCATTTTTTATATGTCACTTAATCATCTATGCATTAAACTTGAAGTTAGAAGCCTTTGGAGTTGGATTTCAATAATATGTATTTAAAAATCTACCATGAGTATTTTAGTATGGACTCTAATCAATACCATCTTGTGATGCAACCGTGATTCTCCGTCTTGTGGGTGCTAGTTTAAACCAATCACTTAGGTCCATACTGCCATATAATCCAACTCCTGCTCATTTCTCTTGTTAAATCTTATCCTTGTTTTACGTCTTAGTCTGGTTTTCAACATGTCTAAGGTGCTGTTTGGTTGATGTTTGGACATTCAAATCATACAAGTAATCTAATGTAAACATTGTTTTTATACAAGCGCATTCACGAAAATAAAAATAAAAATAGGGGGTACAATGCGTTAAATCATCACATCTAAATGAAAAAAGCTAGAGCTAAAGTTATGAAAACTGGCCCTAAAACCAAAGACTGTCAGTGGCAACCCCTCTTTGTCCGAGGGTGGACGAAGTACCTCTCGGAGCTGTTGGTAGAACTTAGAAGTATCCACATCCTCCTCATCACCACTGCCCTCCTCCTCCGAGCTTCAGGTGCCTGGTGCATTAGAAGAGGTGGAAGTGCCTCAGTAGGAAGAAAAAGCCTTAGCAGGAGACTCGTCTACCAATTTTGTCTATAAATGCAAACGTAGTAGTAAAATAGTTACCGTCTAGCCAATTCATGCTTACATGGAGTACTAGCCCACAATCCAAAACCTCACATGGCATTATAATCAACACTTGAAAAGAATGATTGAGCTTCGATTCATGTGACTAACCATGTGAACAAACTTAGAAGTACACTATTATTTCACAATCGGTAGATTTCATCTTGAAAATAATGTTCTTTCAATTTTGACATGAATCACTCAAGACACCAAGGTGCTAGCCAATAATGAAACCTCATTCATGGGTAAGTTGAAGTTTTCCATACTAAAAACTTAATTCATAACTTTTGTCAGAACTAATTGTCCATTGCATTAAGCACTACATGATTCACACCAAGGTAAATAATGAGTTTCATACAATATGATTATGGTGGTACTTTAGTGTTTGCAGTAAACAATATACTAACTGGAAGTCTTCCACTTCAATGTTTGAGACAAATAATCTTATTACATAGGGGTTAATCATGTTACAATAGTCATGTTACAATTAACCTAACAGAGTGTCCAAATCTGTTAGCAACTGTGAATACTTTAATGTCACAAGGGTTATGATTCATATCCAATGTAAATAAAACGATTTCACCTACACGAATCATATTTGATGTAACTTAGGAGCCTCAATGCATGACATGACGGATTATGTCCATTTACATAAATAGAAAAATTTCCGAAGTAAAGAAATATTCAAGTTTTATAAATGAGCCCTATTGGTTTGAGGACATACGTCCCAATACTTACCACCATAATCCCATTATCGGTTCTTCCCCTATGGATTCATTCATAAATTTTTGCCAATGTAACCCAATCGATTACAAAATGATAATAGCATGACAAAAATCTCCCTCTAATTGAGGAACCCCAAATGAGATTTGAGCATGTTTTTTATTCTTTTCTTTTTGTTGTTGGCAAGCAGATTTCACCATGTTTATACTCCCTTGTTTTCTCTTGTTGCTGGATATTTCAAGACATGTAAAAGTAATGTGTGTGTGTACTAGTTGATGGTGTCGCAGAGTGAGCAACACTCGGCGCAGCTGAAGGAATTTACGTGCAACGGGTAGAGTTTTATCTCCCGGAGGGTTTAACAGTATTCAAATTCACATTGAATAGAGATTTAATAACAAATTAAATAATTACAAAATAAAATAAAATAAAATTTAATTAATAATTTTATTTATTCCTCGCAAAGTTTCATCCCTCGGAGGGTTTAACAGAGTTCATCACCCCCTGAATAGATATTTAATAATAAATTAAATAATTACAAAATAAAAAATAAATAAAAAATAATTAATAACTTTATTTATG
>JAOTRH010029549.1:0-21243 GCA_034768845.1 Heliamphora exappendiculata | reverse complement strand
GTATCTCATTCCGTTCATTGGGTATATTTTTTGGTTGTACCAAATTTTCATTCCTCACCTCTTCAAGAACAACTTGTGACCAGAGTTTGTGATTTATTACATAATCCTCTTTCAAGAATCTTGCATTTCTGCTAACAAATACATTCTGACTCTTAGGTTCATAAAATAAACCACATTTAGTTCCTTTAGGGTATCCTACAAAGAAACAGACATCTGTATTTGGTTTCACCATACTTGCATCTCCCACCAACACATGTGCTGGGCAACCCCATATCCGGAAGTATTTAAGACTTGGCTTACGCCCAATTCATAACTCTAAAGGGGTTTCGGGAACTGCCTTAGTAGGCACCAAATTCAGAATATATGCTGCCGTTTCTAATGCATACTCCCAAAACGAATGCGATAAATCTGAATAACACATCTTGCACCTCACCATCTCCTTAAAGGACCTATTCCTCCTTTTCGCTACACCATTTTGCTGAGGCATACCTGGTACTGATAATTGGAATGTTATCTCATGTTCTGATAAGTAGTTCCTGAACTCCCCAGAGACATATTCACCTCCACGATCAGATCGTAGGATTTTGATACTTTTACCTGTTTGCTTTTCTTCTTCCGCCTTAAACACTTTGAATTTTTCAAATGTTTCAGACTTGCGGTGAAGCAGGTAAACGTATCTATACCTAGAGTAATCGTCAATAAAAGTGACAAAATACTCATACCCACCTCTTGACTGGATGTTCATGGGACCACATAAATCAGAGTGAACCAATCCCAACACTTATTTAACTCTAAGTCTCTTGGCCGTAAACGGCCTCTTGGTCATCTTACCTTCTAAACAGGATTCACAGACTGGAAGTGCCTTCACTTATAATGAACCTAAAGGTCCATTTTTAACTAGTCTTTGTATCCTTTTTAGAATAACATGACCCAAACAAAGATGCCAAAGTAGCGTTTGGTTTAAGGAGGAAACTTTTCTTTTAAGTGGTAAAACATGTAAATTATTCACCTAATTATTTTTATCAGTAGAAATAACATGGTGTAAAATATACATAGTATTTTCTAATGTACCACAACAAATAAATTATTTTTTAACCAAAATACTGCATGAAAGCATATTAAAAGAAACATAATATCCATCATTTCCCAAACAGAAAATCGAAACTAAATTCTGCCTGATTTGAGGTACATAGAAAATGTTCTTCAAAATTAAATATTTATTTTTACTAAAATAAAGAACTATTTCTCCCACTGCAACAGCAGACACATGGGAGTCATTCCCCATCTGAAGGTAGACCTCGCCCTCTCTAAGTTGCCTGGTTACCTGAAACTCCTCCAAAGAATTGTAGACATAATTAGTGGCTCCCGTATCTACACACCAGGTTTCCATAGATACAACCGCTAAACATGATTTAATTACTAGAGAAAAGGCAACACCTGCAGCTTGCTTGTCCTTTCGGTCAGGGTAGTCCCTCTTCTAATGTCCCGATTTCTGACAAATATAGCACTTGCCCTTCGGCGCCTTTACCTTCGCCTTGGTAAGTGATAGCTTAGCCTTGCCAACCATCTTTGCATTTTTCTATTGCTGCCCTTTCTTCTTCTTCTTGCCATAGACTGATGTTGGCTTTGCAGAACATCCGACATAGATGTCAAGATGTAACAGCTAGCCATCCGATAAGCCTTCGCCCACTTCTCATAATCCTGGATCTCCTGTTCGGTGGATCCACTATGATGAATGGGAGGGTAGGGGTCATGCAACACAAACCTATAGTCGTCAGAAGTCAAAATAATATCGAGGTTCCGTTTCCATATGATAAAGTTTATTCCAGTAAATTTATGTTCCTTGAGAATTGTCGCTAGTGGATTGAATGATCCCATTATTAAACCTGAGAAACAAAGGACAAACTTTTTAATTCTTTTATCAAATTAGGGTCCCTCAACCTTTTAATTTAAAAAAAAAAATATTGGCAGCCCAAATCTTTCGTGATTAAGAAGGCCACGTAGTGTGGACGTCTACTAATCAACACTCGTCTGGACAAACATGCTAGTCTATTAATTTACTGTCGGAACCAAATATCATAATAAAAAACCACCGGCTCAGAGTCACATCAATTGATAGGCCACGTAGTGTGGACGTCTAACAATCAACGAACAAAGAACTACTAAGTTTTTTATTTCTTGATATAGGACATTTCATGTAAATTAAATAGCCAATAAATTTTGGTTCCCACAAATAAAAATAATGACTCCTTAGGGAGGATATTTTTATTCACAGGTCAAGTGTCTAACAATTACTCTTAATTTAAAAATACCGTGTCAATGCCCCGGGCCCAGTGTGAACGAACCCTACTTCGCACTATTTTTAAATCTACTTCTTTCGAAGATTCGTCCCGGAGATACCATGACTATAGTCCTTCCTTATGGAGACCAAAAGTTGAAGCTGGTGCACGAGCTATAATTACATCTCTTACGAATGTGTAATGGAGACCATATGATTTATAGTCCGAATATTCTGTCCAGTATTTGACTCGGTACATGCTGCACAGAAGATCAGGTCAAGAATTCTGACAGATTATACAGGAAGGCTCACAATCGCAATGGAACCGAACATTCTATTGGTAGGATTATAATACATCGTGATAGTAGCTGATCTTGGCTAGGTCGAACGGACCGAATTCAGGTTTTGAGAATTTAATGTTCGAGCTCGATGCGTTAGTACACTTGGAGTGTATTGAGTAGGATCAATGGGATGATCGATTCTATACTGACTATATGAATTGATCCACATCCCGTATTATCATGTATTGCACGAACTCTTAATCCCGAAGTGATTGATTAATTATGTTCAGATAATGTTCAGTACTTTGAGTCATCAATTGTTGAGATTTCCTCCATGAGGTCAACAAGAAATTCTCTAAAAGCAATATTTTACATGTTCATCTAGGTTTGGATATGCCTGGACGAGACTGATTGAATTAAATTCCTACGAAAACTCGGTGAGTCTCATATATCTTTGTTACTTAAGTTTTCATGTTATGTTTTGAATGCAAAGCATTGTGTTTTCGCACAAAATAGTATTTTTTGTATAACTTTTCTGTCGTGGATATATCAGTGAAAAATGTGAATATCCTTGGTTTGAGAAAGACATGAATATCCTGTTGAATCTATTTTGAAAATGTGTATATGATGATAGCTTGAATGGTGTTAGCCCGGTCGCTGGAGTTTTGAGTAGCGAGCTGTATAAGGATAGGATCATGGCCAGGTAATTATTAGTTATGATATCATAACGAAAATGGTTGTGGGATCGCTCCCTACGTAATTCTGGCATAGCCATGAGCATATCATCGTATGTAGAGCTTAATGCCTGTAACCTATTTATGGAAAATCTGCTAAGGCACAATGCCTGTAACTTGTTTATAAAAATCTGCTAGGGCTTAATGCCTGTAATATGTCTATGAAAAATGATAAGTTTAACAAGACAGTTTGATGAGATGTTTTCATATGGTAAAATTGATATTCCATGAAAAATCTGTAACGTTGATATATGTGCACTCACGTAAGCTTTGTGCTTATGAAATTGATATTGTGGCATTTCAGGATAAAGTTAATGCCGAACGTTTGAAGAGAAGAAACTATCATTTTGTGTTATTAGTTGGGACATGTGTACCTGATTATATTTAGATGTAAATATTTTGTACTCTGATCTTCGCCCGTAAAGTTAATACACTTCATGACACTAATTTGGCTCTGGGTATGTTTGTAAATTTTTGTTTTTACTGAACCTTTTCTAAATAATGCTTTTGAAAATTCTTAAACAGTTTAAAAAGTAGGCCTCAGGTGAGCTTGACTCACTGGATGGTCACGAATACCATTTATAAAAATAGGATGTGAAAATTGTGGTGATTTTTTCACCATTTTTCTATAGTTTCTTTCGGTAAGATTTTTCAAATTTTATGCATTAAAAACAACGACAAAATAAGTTCCAAAATAGTTAGGAAAAATGAACAAAAATAGCCACCACCGGCGGCTTTGCTGGCAGCAGTTCGGGTTGTTTTTTTAGTAGTTTTTTAGGCCTAATACAGCAATAAAACTATGAAAAAATCATAGGCAAAACAGTCACAAAACAGCAAGCAAACAGCGGCGATTTTTGGCAGAGGTATCGGGGCTATTTTTGAGACTTTTCAAAACTATTTTGCGAGGCATTTTTCAAGGTAGCATATTGCTGAATATCAGCGCTAGAAACAAGACAAGATGGGAACCAAAACAACCACGAAAAAGGCTGGAACAAGGGGCGACAAGAGGCGGTGGCCCTGGCTGTGCAGCGGGGCTGTTTCAGTGGCCATTGAAAGCTATTTTTGAGCTTTTTTTGAACCAGGATTTTTATAGAAAAATAATATTTTTCATAAGCCATTTTTCAAAAAAAAAAGGGTCGAGAACAGAGTTCGGGAGAGGCTGTAAAAGCCGCCTGAAGTGGCGGCATGCAACGACGCCGGTGGGCTGGTGGTGGTGGTTGTGTTCGGGGCTATTTTGGCCAGTGTTTTCTGATATCTTCGAGGCTCATGATTGTTATATATGTATAACACTACATATCGAGGAATCCTGATACAACTTGGATGCCAGAAGCTGATTCAGAAGGGGATTGAAAGATTACAAGTAAATTTTTGAATAAGAGACTGAAAGTCATCAGAACTTCTATTTGATTATAAAATCGGGATATATATATTTTACATTTATATTTATTTAAACTGCGTCGATAATGTATATCTGTTTTATTTATTCTTGTTAATTTAATTAATTCAAAAAATTTGATTTTAATTAATATTTTGTAATGAAAAATAAAATAATTTTTTAATTAAATAGAAAAAATTTAGATATTTTATTTTTACAAAATAACACGTTGAAGATAATTTTAATAAATCGGATATCTTGAAAAAATGTGAAAATTAATTCTGAATTTTGGATTAATTAAATGGAAATATGTTTAACCTTAATAAATTATTTTTTTCAAAAAATGTGTAATATAAAATAAAATATTTAAATACCTTTAATCACTACATTAGCTGTAAAGCTAAAAAAAATTGTACATTCATCGGTTATTTTATTTGTTACACATTAAAACACGAAAAGATGGTTTGATAAATCGAAATCTTTTGGAACGTGTACACGAAAATATGTTTTGAAATCTTTCGGATTGTGTGATTTTTAAAATTAATAAATTTATTTTAATTAAATAAATTTTTATAATCCTAAAAAATATTTTAAAAATTTAAGTGGAAGAGAAATTTATTCACAGATAAACTTCGTGATTTGCATTGGTAGATGATTTTTATGTTATTACTCCAATCTCTCTTATATTAAAACTAACTTAATTGAATAACACATCTAATTTACCATATAAGAGAAAATGATCCTTATTTAATGAACCAAATCTTTCTTTGGCACTTACGCTTAGGTTATATTAATCTAAAAAAGATATATAGACTAATAGAAGATAGATTTTTGAGCTCATTGGAAGTGTCGGCACTTTCAGTCTGTGAGTCCTGCGTAGAGGGTAACTTGATCAAGAGACTCTTTTTTGGCCAAAGGCTATAAAGCTAAAGACCCGTTGAAACTGGTTCACTCTGATGTGTGTGATCCTATGACTATTCGGGTTAGAGGTGATTTTGAGTATTTCGTCAGTTTCATTGACGACTACTTAAGGTATGGATACATTTACCTGATGTACCGTAATTCTGAATGCTTGAAAAAATTCAAAGAATTTAAGGCAGAAGCGGAGAAGCGCCTGGGTAAAAGTATCAAGTCATTACGATTCGACCTTGGTGGCGAGTACCACTTTGGAGAGTTTAGGGATTACTTATCATCAGAAGATATTATATCCGAATTGATTGCACCGGACACTCCACAACAGAATGGTATAGCAGAAAGAAAGAATATGACTCTTTTGGATATGGTAAGGTCGATGATGAGTTATTCAGAATTACCAAATTCATTTTGGGGACTTGCATTAGAGGCAATGACTTATATTCTGAACTTAGTACCTTCTAAGTCAGTTCCTTCAGCTTTCACAAAATTGTGAACTGGGCACAAGCCTAATCTGAGACATATTCGGATTTGGGAGTGTCTAGCACATGTTTTAAAAGGGAATGCGGATAAGTTAGAATCGAGAACAGAAGTCTATTCCTTTGTCAGGTATCCTAAGGGAATGAATGGTGGTTTATTTTATAATTTTAAGGATCAGAAGATCATTGTTAGCTCCAATGCCTGATTCTTAGAAGAAAATTATATTATGGATCACATGCGCAAAAGTAAAATTGTTCTGAAAGAATTGAGTGGAAATACTAGTAGAACGGAATAGGAATCACAAGTCATTGATATCCCATTACCTCGTCCTAGTGGAAGGATTATCGGGGTAGGTGCATATCCCGAATGAGATTAGGGTGCAACCATTAACATGCCAGACGAGCATGTGGGTAATGGTGCACAGGGTTCAGATTTTGCATAGCGCGTTACTACTAGTATGCAGACGCGGGTAGTGCCTCGTCGAAGTCGGAGGGTTGTTTACTAACCCAATCGATATATGTTCTTGGGAATTTCTTTTTGATAGGATCCTGACAAAATTGGATACAGAATTCTGTAACTACAATGAAACACTCCATGACAAAGATACAGATCTTTGGTAAAAGGCTATTAATTCAAAGATGAAATCTATGTATTCTAATCAAGTCTAGGAACTTGTAGAACCACTTAAATGGATAAAATCTATCGGATGCAAGTGGATCTACAAGAGGAAGAGAAGAGCAGATGGAAAGGTAAAAACCTTCAAAGCTAGGCTTATTGTAAAAGGATTCACTCAAAAAGAAGAGATCGATTATGAGAAACAAATTTTGCCGGTAGCCATGCTTAAGTCTATCCAAATTCTCTTATCTATTGTGGCTCATTTCGATTACGAAATTTTACAAATGGATGTCAAGACAGCTTTTTTTAATGGAAGTCTTGACGAGTGTATCTATATGGTACAATCAGATGGTTTCATAGCAAAAGGTCAGGAGCACATGTTGTATATGCTTAAAAGATCTATTTATGTACTTAAGTAGGTATCAAGGTCTTAGAATACTTGGTTTGATCAAGCCATAAAGTATTCTGATTTTGATCAAAGTCCAGATGAGTCTTGTGTGTACAAGAAGCGTGACGAAACCGCAGTGGTCTTTCTAGTACTTTAAGTAGATGATATTTTGCTCATCGAAAATGATGTGAGGGGGTTATCTTCGATAAAAGTATGGCTATCTAGGCAGTTCGATATGAAGGACTTGGGAGAAGCTAGTCACATCATTGGGATCAAGCTTTTACGAGATCAAAAATCAAGGATGTTGGGCTTATCACAAGCAAATATATCGATGACATCCTTACTCATTTTAGCATGCAGGATTCTAAGAAAGGGTTTTTTTCTTTCAGGCATGGAATCACTCTATCCAAGGATCAGCGTCCTAAGACACCTGATGAGATGACAAGATGAAGGCGGTTCTTTATATTTCAGCATTAGGAAGCCTAATGTATGCTATATTTTGTACCAGACCCAACATCTGGTTTGACGTTATCATGGTTAACAGATATTAGTCTAATCCATGGCAGAAGCATAGGACTGCGGTAAAGAATATAATTAAGTACTTGAAAAGGACTAGGAATTATATGTTGGTTTACTAGGCAGACGGTCTAGTACCTTTAGGGTATACAGAGTCGGACTTCCAGTCAGACGAAGATTCTCGTAAGTCTACCTCATGATATGTGTTTACCTTGGGAGGTGGAGTTATAAGTTGGGAGAGTATCAAACAGTCCTGCATTGTTGGTTCCACGATGGAGGCCAAGTACTTGGCAACTTTTAAAGTAGCCACAGAGGCTGTTTGGCTCAAGAAATTCCTATTGGATATAGATATGGTGCCTTTAATTCAATCATCTATTACACTTTATTGTGATAATAGCGGAGCGGTTGAAAACTCAAAGGAGCCAAGAGTCCACAAGAAAGGAAAACACATTGAGCATAAGTATCACCTGATACGAGAAATTGTATAGAGAGGTGATGTTACTGTGACTAACATTGCGTTAGGGAATAACCCTGCAAATCCTTTTATAAGGAGCCTACCGACTAAGACTTTTGATAGTTATGTAGAGGACATGGGAGTCAGATGTATGGCAGCATAGTTTTGAATATAAATAGGAGATTGTCAGAGTTGTATACTAAAAATTATAGATTTTATTTGGTTTTAATATTTAATTTTATTTTTAATAAAATTAATTTTCCATTTTATGAGAATCTTAATGAGCAATTTATGCAATATTATTTCTTTAATGTTTATGCATGGATGCCATTTATTCTGTACAGTATTTAATCTGGTGTGTAGCGTACAGCTTGCACACAAAAAACTATATTATTGGTTCTTATAGAAAATAAGTTGTTGTTCACAATTTAGATGAATTTGGACAAACCATCGATATGACTGTAGCACAGAGTTTTAGTAGGTCTATCTTAGTTATAGGGAACAGATAATAGCGTCATCTATTTTTCTGACTCACTATGCTTGTACACTTTGTGTGTATTGAACAGGATCACATTGGGGTAATTAATTTTATACTGACTATATAAATTAATTCACACTCTAAGATTATTATGAGTGGTTATGCTCTTAATCCCGAAATAATTAATTATTTGCGTATATTTAATATTCGTTATTTTGATTTATTAGAGGGTTCGATCTTTTATGGGTCAATAGTCTCGGTGAGTTGGATAGCGGTATTAATTATATGGTGAATATTACGTATTTACAAAATTTACGTTTTGATTGTTCGATATTGACGATACCCCCTTAAAAAAACTTATATGTTTTAACCGGGTCAAACCTTGTAGGTGGATTTGATTATTCGGCAGTCAAATAAGTTAAGCAGAACGGTTTAAGGAATTTTAAAGATGCCGATTAAATTAAATTTTCAATAATTAAATTTAATCGGCGAGTATCAAAAATCTTAATGTGGGGAGATAAGTTAATTATTTAATAACAGAAACTCAATGCACATTTATCTTGATATTATGGCTAAGAGTGTAGCTATAGTTCTTTAGTGGTGTGAACTATAATTTAATATTTAATGAAAATTGTAGAAACCACTGCAAGATTTTTATAATTACAAAAACTGTTGAGAGGTTTGCATATTTATAGAAACCACTGGATGGATAGTTAGGTCACACTAGAAGTCTATGCTATAATTACTCCACAGGTCCCTACTGTAGCCCTATAAATATACGGGTAGGCTAAACCAAATTTATATGTTGTCTTCCAAGACTAAGGTTATCCAGGTTCTGCTGGTACCAATTTTCGAAGGATCGTAACCCACACTACGTTTGGAAATTGCATTTGTAATACAGTAGAAGGTCTGACTAGAGCTTGAACTCAGAAAATCAAAGTTCGTAGTTGAAGAATTGACTAAAATATATTTATCTGAATTAACTATGGTGGCACAGATTTTATTTTTGATCGTTCGACATCAAAAAAAATTTATCTTTAGCTTGTTTCAGTGATTGCCTATTTAATTTTATTTTTTAGAAAAATCGTTTACATGTCAATGAACTTGGCAGTTTGCCTCTTACAGTTATTACTTTCAAATGCAATGATATTTCGGTTATGCTTTCTCTACCTTTTTTATGAAGCATGCCTGTGTGAATAATGAATGTTAATTTATTTGTTTTTCCAAAGAGCTATGTTATGCAGGTGTCTGGCATGTTATATCCCGTTGAGGGAGGTTCCCCAACTATGGTTCATGTTTTTCCCTGAATGAAAGGTTTGCCCGATAAAGGGGTTATCATCCATCAAAGGCATTTCGAGCCAAGTCTCGGGTTGTGCACATACTACTTATGCTTGATAAAGAGTGGCCCTCCTTCCAATACGTGATAATCCGTGTTTTGAGATTTGAGGTTACAGTGCCGTTTAAACTCCTAGTCGTGAGGTAGACGACTACTTGAACAATGTTGGGTTTGGTTGTGAGTTAAAGGAATTATGGTTTTTAAACCCAATGTTTATAAGATGATTGAACTTTATTATGGCGTTATCACAATCTTGTTTAAAGCATGATGAACTATTTCTCAATAAAGTTTTCCTAAACTAAGTGGTTGTTTTCTCATTGTTCGTTTTAATTCTAAGTGTACTCTCCTATAACATTTGTAGTTGCAGATAACAAGAACTCCTAAAAGTTGGTCCACCACTGTCGAATGTCTTTTAGGCTTGCGTTCGAAACTAAATGACATATTTTAATCTTTTTGTAATACGTCTTGTAAGACGTGATATATGTAGTGAATTTTTAGTAGCTTTTGATGTACGGGATGGAGTATCCCAAAAACGTACGTTTTGTTAAGCATCTATGAATGGAAGTTTGCTTTGGAAATCAATATTTAAGTGAATATTTTTATTCTTGACTACTCTAAGTCTTGTTTAGTTTTCTTTAAATTCACAAAGATGTTGTGAAATCATACCCCATTACAAAGGTTGAATACCTTGCGGGAGCGGGGTGTGACATATGAGATGTGGCTGATAAGCCTTAGCTATATCTTCTACTGTATGTGAGAAGTGGATGATAAGTCTTGGATATATCTTTCTGTTGTATATGAGATGTCATTGTTAAGCCTCACTTATACCTTTTTGAAAGGAGAAATTTATTTTATACCTTATGAGGCAATGTATTAAGATGAATAGGGTGTTTCTCATCTTTTGATAAAACTTGATTAACTGTCTTTTCAAAGATGTTTCAGTGTTCTTAAATTGAGTATTTGGTTTCATCTTGTTATTATAATACCAAGTGCACTATTTTGTAATCTTTGTGGTTGTAGATAGCCGGTTCGCTAGAAGTTCGTTCCACCACTGTCGACGTCTTAGGTTTAAGCTTGAAGTTTAGATGTCATTTTAATTTTCGTAGTATGGTTTTGTATTTATAAGACACTTTCATGTTGGAGACCAAGTAACTTTTGGTTTTGAGATGTATGTAATATATAGGATGGAGTATCCCTATTTTGATGTACGGGATGGTATATCCCTTGAAAACTTATGTATCGTCAATGTAAATGAAAGGATGTTTTGAATTCGACTTGTATGATCGTTTTTTTTCTTGTTTGTTCTATTCCTTATTTATTTGTTAGGCCACTAGAATATGACAAGATTATGCCCCCATTGTATAGGTGGAGTACCTTGCGAGAGCGGTGTTAGAGAAAAAACTGTCAAGATTGTTGTTTTTAAAAACGATTTTCAAAAAAAAAAAACTAAACAGGTAAATGCCGAAACGAGTTCTAGATAAAACTTTTGACGTCGGATGGTCAAAAATAAAACCTGTGCAACCAAAGTTAATTTAGAAGAATACTTTTTACCAGTCAAATCTTCAACTACGTTTTTGGATTTCGAGTTAAAGTTCCCATCAAACCTTCTACTGTATTTCCTTATGTGATTCTTGGATATAGTATGGGTTATAATCCTCCGAGAACTCGAACCAGCAGAACCTGGACAGTTTTAGTTTTGAAGACAAGTTATAAAATTGGTTCAGCCTACCCGCATATTTGTAGGGCTATAGCAGGAACCTGTAGAGTAATTATGAGTAAGAGTTTCAGTGAAACATAGACACCCATTAGCGGTTTCTGCAATTAAGCAAACCTCATAGCGGTATCTGAAGTTATGAAAATCTTGCAGCAGTTTTTGTAATTTTCATAAAACATCAAATTACTGTTCACATCACTAAAAAAGTATAATTGCACTATGACTCATAATTTCAAGACTATATTGCATTGAGTTCCTATTATTAAATGCTTAACATTTCTCCCCACGTTAAGATTTTCGATCTTTCGGGACGTGAATTCCGTCAATAATTAATATTCGCCATATAAATAATATCGCTATCCAACTCACCGGGAATATAGACCAATATAAGATCAAACCCTCTAATGAATCAAAACAACGAAAATTAAATATACGCAAATCAATAATTATTTCAGGATTAAGAATATAAGCACTATTCATAATAACCTTGGTGTGTGAATTAATTTATACAGTCAATATAAAAGTAATTACCCCAATGTATCCCGTTCAATACCCACAAAGTGTACTAACACAGAGAGTCAAAACAATAGACGACGTTATTATCTGTTTCCCGTAACCAAGACAAGACTACTACAACTTTATACTACAGTCATACTAATGGTATATTCATTTCAATCTAAACTATAAACATAAAACTTATATTCTGCAAGAACCTAAAATCTGGCCTTTTGTGTGTAAGCGTACTCTACATATCAGATTAAATACTATACATAATAAAGGACATCCATGCATGATCATTTAAGAAATAATATACATACATTACTCATAAAGATTCTCATAAAATAAAAAATTAATTTTATCAAAATAAAATTAAATACTACAAATAAAATAAAATTCATGATTTTTAATATATAACCCTAACAATCTCCTATTTATACTCAAAACTATGTTGCCATATATCTGACTCCCATGCCCTCTACTTGACTATCAAAAGTCTTAACCGATAAACTCTTTGTAAAAGAATCTGCAAGGTTGTCTCCTGATGCAATATTAGTCACAACAACATCACATCTTTGTATGATTTCTCATATCAGGTGACACTTATGCTCAATATACTTTCTTTTCTTGAGGAGCCTTGGCTCTTTTGAGTTTGCAGCTACTCCGCTATTGTCACAATAAAGTGTAACAGTCAACTGAATTGAAGAGACCACCTCTCGATCTAGTAGGAAATTTCTCAACCAAACGGCCTCCTTGGCTGCTTCAGAAGTTGCCACGTACTCAACCTCCATGGTGGAATCAGCAATGCAGGACTGCTTCATACTCCTCTAACATATAGCTCCACTTTGTAAGGTAAACACATATCCTGAGGTAGACTTACGGGAATTCTTGTAGGATTAGAAATCTGAGTCTGTGTATCCTAAAAATACTAGACTGTCTGTCCTGTAAACTAACTTATAATCCTTAGTCTTTTTCAGGTACTTGATTATATTTTTTACCGCAGTCCAATGCTCCTATCCTGAGTTAGACTGATATCTGTTAACCATGCCAACAGCAAATTAGATGTCGGGTCTAGTGCAAAGCATAGCATACACGAGGCTTCCTACTGCCGAAGCATAAGGAACCGCCTTCATCTTCTCTTTCTTATCAGGTGTCTTAGGACATTGATCATAGGATAGAGTGATTCTATACTTGAAAGAGAGAAACCCTTTCTTTGAAATCTGCATGCTAAAATGAGTAAGGATATCATCAATATACTTAGCTTGTGATAAGCCCGACATCCTTTGTTTTCGATCTCGCATAAGTTTAATCCTAAGGATGTGACTGGCTTCTCCCTAGTCCTTCACATCGAACTGTCCAAATAACCATACCTTAATCGTAGATAATGCCCCCATATCATTTTCGATGAGTAAGATATCATCTATATAAAGTATTAGAAAAATCACCACGCTTCTATCATGCTTCTTATACACGTAGGACTCATTCGGACTTTAATCAAAACTATAAGATTTTATGGCTTGATCAAACCAAGTGTTCCAAGACCTTGATGTCTGTTTAAGTCCATAAATTGATCTCTTAAGTTTACACAACATGTGCTCCTGGCCCTTTGCAATGAATCTGTCTAGTTGTATCATATAGATACACTCATCAAGACTTCCGTTAAGGAAAGCTATCTTGACATCTATTTGCCAGATTTCATAATTGAAATAAGCAGCAATGGATAAGAGAATCTGAATAGACTTAAGCATGGCTACCAACGAAAAGGCTTCCTAATAATCGATTCCTTCTTTCTGAGTGAACCCTTTAACAACAAGCCTAACTTTGAAGGTTTGAACCTTCCTGTTTGCTCCTCTCTTCCTCTTGTAGATTCACTTGCATCCAATGAATTTTATCCCTTTAGAATACATAGATTTTATTTCTAAATTCATAGCCATTTGCCAAAGATTTGCATCTTTTTCTTGAAGTGCTTTATTATAGTTATAGGGTTCAGTATCCAGTTCTGCCAGGTTCCTGTTAAAAGACTCTCCTAAAAACATATACCGATCAGGTTGATGAGTAACCCTTCTACTATGATGAGGCACTACCTGTGTCTGTATACTAGCAGTAACACGCTAAGCAAAATTTGAACCATGTGCAACAGCACCATGTTCTTGATTTGCATATGTCTTGATAATTCTCCCACTACGACGAGACAATGAGATATCAGTGACTTGTGGTTTCTCTTCCATTCTACTGATATTTTTTCTCTGTTCTTTCGAAATAATTTTACTATTGGGCATGTTGTTCATAATATAATTCTCTTTCAAGAATCAAGCATTGATGCTAACAATGACCTTCTGATCCTTATGATTATAAAATAGACCACCCTTCACTCCTTTGGGATACCCGACAAAGAAGTAAACTTCTTTCCTCTGTTTCAACTTACCCGCGTTCCCTTTCAGCACGTATGCTGAAAACCCTCAAATCCAAATGTGTTCTAGACTAAGCTTATGTTCGGTCCACAATTTTGTGGGAGTAGAAGGTATTAACCCAGAAGGTACCAAGTTCATTATGTAAGTCGCTATCTTTAAAACGAGTTTTCAAAATGAATCGGGTAAATCTGAATAACTCATCATGGACCTTACCATCTCCATAAGAGTCCTATTCCTTCTTTCTGCTACACCATTCTGCTACAGAGTGCCAGGTGCAGTTAATTAGGATATAATCCCTTCTGATGATAGGTAGTCCATAAACTCTCCAAAGAGGTATTTCCCATCACGGTCTAATCGTAGTGATTTGATACATTTATTCAGATGCTTATCTGTCTCCGCCTTGAATTCTTTGAATTTCTGAAAGCATTCAGACTTACGATGCATCGGTAAATGTATCCATACCTTGAGTAGTCATCAATGAAACTGACGAAGTACTCAAAGCCACTTCTAGCCTGGATTGTCATAGAACCACACACATCAGAATAAACCAGCTCCAATAATTCTTTAGCTCTATAGCCTTTGGCCGAAAAGGGCCTCTTGATCATTTTACCCTCTAAGTAGAATTCAAAGACTGGAAGTGCCTCTACTTTTATTAAACTCAAAGGTCCATCTTCTACCTATCTATTTATCCTTTTTAGACTAATATGACCCAAGCGTAAGTGCCAAATAAACGTTTAGTTCATTAAAGAAGAAAATTTTCTCTTATATAGTAAATTAAATGTGTTATTCAATTTAATCAATTGTAGTATATGAGAGATTCGAGTATTAACATAAAGATCATCCACCAATGTACCAGAGCAGATAACGCGTTTATTGTCCTTAATAACCACAGAATTATTAAAATAAACCAAATATCTATCTTTAATCAATCTAGAAATGGAAATTAAGTTCCTTCTAATGGAAAGTACATAAAGAAAATATCTCAATATTAAAATCCGATCTCTTCTAAAACTGAGAGTGACATCTCCCACTGCAACTGCTATCACCTTTGTATTATTGCCCATATGTAGGTAAATTTTTCCATCACTAAGTTGTCGGATTTTTTGGAACCCCTGCAATAAATTACAGACATAATTAGTGACTCCCATATCTACACACCTAGTACTGGTAGATAATACTGCTAAACATGTTTCCACAACTAATGAGCAGAAATTACCCTGATTATTTTGTCTTCTGAGAAATATTTGACATATCTTTTTCCAGTGCTGTGTTTAGTTGTAGTGAAAATATCTGCCTTTCGACTTTTTCACACCAATCTGTGGCTCACTAACTACCCTGGAAATCGTGTCTCCCTATTTCTGAACATTTTTTTTCTTCATACCTTTTGACCAAGAGGAAGAACCTTTTTCAGAAATAAACACATTTCTTGGTATTGAATGAATACCCTTGGTAGTTAAAGCTATATTCAAGTTACTTTTTCAGTCAACAAAATTCACTCCCTTTAGTTTGTTTTCTTTGATTATAATTATGAGTAAATTAAAAGCCATTTTAATCCTAAGAATCACATAATTAAAAAAAATATTAATTATGACGAGCAGTACTTTGAATTTATTTTAATTTGGTTCTCTCTACCATTTTAAAAATAAAATTTACCAGCAATTTGATACCATGTGAATAGCATGCCTCGATAGAAAGACATTTACTATCTATTGCTTGTCCAGACATGCCAATTCTTTTTAATTTTACTATTTAGGCAATTGGCCCTACCAAATAAAATTAAATAACTGACATAGTTTTAGTCCAGTAAATAATAGCAGCGACTCAGATGGAGAGGATACTATTTTTTTACAGTTAAGTGTTATCCGCATTAACAATTATTCAGGATTATTCCTGAAGGATGTTTGTATTGGCTATACCGCAATTAATCTGTCTGATGGGCAGGAAGACCTTACCACCAATACGCATAGTTTAATTACATCGCCTACAAACTTGTGATGGAGACCGCATGATTTATCTGTGAATAAATTCTCTCTCCCACTTAGATTTTTAAAATATTTTTTAGATTTATAAAAATCCGTTTAATTAAAATAAATTTATTAATTTCAAATATTACACAATCTGAAAGAATCAAACATCTTTTCGTATACACGATTCCAAAGATTCTGATTTGCCAAACCATCTTTTTTTACTTAAATGTGTAACAAATAAAATTTAATAAATACACAGTTTTTCTTTCATCTTTTTAGCTAAGGTAGTGATTAAAGGCATTTATTTATTTAATTTTTTGTTCCACATTTTTCAAAAAATAATAATTTATTTAGATTAAATATTTTTTTATTTAATTAATTCAAAATTCAGAATTAATTTTCACATTTTTTCAAGATATCTGATTTTATGAAAAATCTTCCTAAACGTGATATTTTGTAAAAAATAAAATATCTAAAATTTTCTATTTAATTATAAACTTTTAATTAAAAAAAAATTAATTTTATTTATCATTACAAAATATTTTAATTAAAACTAAATTTTTGAATGAATTAAATTAATAGGATAAATAAAACAGATATGCAACATTTACGCAGTTCATATATATATAAACACAATATGCATATATTCTGATTTTATGATCAAAGTAAAACGCTAAAATATTTCAATTTTCTGTAAATGATAAACTATAATAGTTCTCTTTCCTATCAGTGTGTTGTATCCTGATTCCATCAGAATTTCTTGATACTGTGTGATATACAAGTATATCATATATCAGTCTTCAATCATATCAAAAAATAATCAAAACAGCCCAGGAAAATAGAACCATCACTGGCCACCACTGCACCGCCAGTGCCGCCCCTATCCACTTCATCCATGCTCTATTTTCGACGCTTTTTATACAAAAAATAGCACTCAAAAGTAGTATTTTTTTAATAAAAAATATAGCTCAAAAACTGCCCAGAAATAGCCCGAAAATTGCTTGAAATAGCAAGCCACCGGCGCCGCCAGCTTCTGTGTGCCCTTTTAGGATTTTTTCGATTGTTCTTTCGTGCCCATTTTTTTTCTAGAAAAATAGTTCAAATATCCAGTCACCTATATTTTTTAAGAACGCTTCAAAAATAGTCCGAAAAAGTCCCGAAAACTAGCCCCGAAGGCTGCTACCGCTGCCTGGATTTTTTTTGCACTGTTTTGCCTGTTTTTTTTTTTTGATAGTGTTTTAAGGTATGTTTGCTACTAATTTATGCCTAAAAAATTGCTCAAAAAATAGTCCTAAGAACGGCCTAAAAAGTCATCAAAATCGCCGTCGAACCGGAGTGGAATGTTTTTAATGATTTTTCAAAAATGTTTTTGACTTATTTTTACTACTGTTTTTAATGCATAAATACTGTAAAAAATTCACCGAAAAAAATGTTTAAAATCGTTAAAAATTCATAGCGATCCATGGCTCGTAAAAATTTGAAACCACCGCCAGTGCTGCAACCTGTTCTTCGTTCTAGAATATATTTAACCTATTCTTAAATAATCTAAATAGATACTTAAAAATAAATAACTAGCTATTACATCAATTCTATATTCTGAAGGCTCACATTCGATATATCACGGTCAACCCCCGTGATTAAAAAAATAATCATCATACAAACCCATTCAATCAAACATGAAGAACAATATGAAAATCATAAAATTGGGATTAGAAAGCCTGTAAAATCGAGTTAGCACAGTTCTAAAACTACCCGACCCCGATAGCTGAAAAAAAAATAACCTGGCTCTGATACCAATTGTTGGAGGCAAAACTGTCAAGATCATTGATTTTGAAAACGATTTTTGATAAAAAATTAACTGCACTAGCAAACTCCAAAAATGGGCTCCAAATAAAACTTTTGACGTTGGACGATCAAAAATAAAATCCATGTAACCAAAGTTAATTTAGAAGAATACCTTTTGCCGGTCAAATTTTTAACTACGTTTTTTATTTCGAGTTGAAACTCCCGTCAGACCTTCAACTGTATTTTCTTATGCGATTCCCGGATATAGTGTGAGCTATAATCCTCTGAGAACTCGTACCGGTAGAATTTGGACAGCTTTAGTCTTAAAAACAAGTTATGAAACTGGTTCAGGTTACCCGTATATTTATAGGACTATAGTAGGGACCTATAGAGTAATTATGAGTAAAACTTCCAATTAAACACAGACACCCATCAGCGATTTTCGCAATTAAGCAAACCTCATAGCGATATCTGTAATTATGAAAACCGTGCAGCGATTTCTATAATTTTCATAAAATACTGAATTACAATTCACACCACTAAAGAACTATAATTGCACTCTGATCCATAATCTCACAACCATCTTGAATTGAGCTCCTGTTATTAAATGCTTAACATTTCTTTCCATGTTAAGATTTTTGATATTCGCCAATTAAATTTAATTATTGACAATTTAATTTAATCGACATCTTTAAATTTTTAAGCCATTTTGCTTAACTTATTTGACCGCCGGACAATCAAGTTCACATGTAGGGTTTGATCCGGTCAAAACTTATAAGTTTCTTTAAAAGGGTATTGTCAATCTCGATCTTTTAGGACGTGAATTTCGTCAATAATTAATATTCACTATATAAATAATATCGCTATTCAACTCACTGGGAATATAGACTCATATAAAATCGCACCCTCTAATGAATCAAAACAACAAATATTAAATATACGCAAATCAATAATTATTTCAGGATTAAGAGCATAAACACTATTCATAATAAACTTAGGGTGTAAATTAATTTATATAGTCAGTATAAAATTAATTACCCTAACGTGTCATGTTCAATACATACAAAGTGTTCTAGTATAGAGAGTCGGAACAATAGACGACGCTATTATCTATTTCCCTTAAGCAAGGCAGGCCTATTAAAACTCTGTGCTACCGTCGTACTGATGGTATGTTTATTTTCATCTAAACTGTGAACATAAAATTTATATTCTACAAGAATTTAAAATCTGATATTCTATATGGAAGCCTTACTCTACACACCAAATTAAATACTATACAGAGTAAAGGATATTCATGCATAATCATTAAAGAAATGATATTCATACATTACTCATAAATATTTTTATAAAATAAAAAATAAATTTTATTAAAATAAAATTATCTATTAAAAATAAAATAAAATCTATGATTTTCAGTATACAACCCTAACAAGTGGGGTGTCACATAGTCTCCCCATACTTAGTCGATCACTTAGCACCAAGAATGGTTCAAAACCACCATACTCAGAATGAAGTGAAGACTATAATAGTAGTAGTACGTGAGAAGTGACAATAGATCTTGGTGTTGCATTAATTCTTTTGATGATAAGGTGTAACATTTATTAAGATGTGGTATGTCACTAGAAGGATACTAATCTGGCACAAAAGTGCCAATCACTGGATCATAGACTATCAGGTCTTAAACTATGTTTTCAGGTTCACATTCTTCACTACCAATGGAAATGAACTGTCAAATACGAATTGAACAATCTCTGAAGAAACTATTTTCAGAAACAAGAAATAAGCACAAATCTCCAACAGTGGAGGTTTGAAATTTTGAGAATGAAGAGATCTCCAACGATGAAGTTCGAATTTTGAGACTGGGGAAATTGCAATGCTCAAGTTAATCCCAAAACTAGGGCAAAACACAAATCTCCAACGGTCAAAGTCTAGAAATTCTATTACCGAGGGCGTACCAATGGCCAAGGTCTAGAATCTCAAGACTAAGGCGAAACACAAATCTTTAACGATCAAAATCTAAAATTTTGAGAACAGGAGCGTAGCAATGGCCAAGGTTCAAAATCTCAAAACTTAGGTGAAGCACGATTCTCTAATTGCCAAGGTCTGAAGTTTTGAGACTAGAGGCATAGTAATTGACAAGGTATGCTGACAAAAAATTTCAATGGTCGAAATTTGAAATTCTGAGATCGAGGGTATAGTAATGGCCAATTTCTAAAATTTCAAGACTAGGGCGAAGCATGAATCTAAAATTGCCAAGGTCTGCAATTCTGAGACTGACAAATATTTTCAATGCTCGAAGTTTGAAATTTCGAGATTAGAGGCTAGCAGTGGCCATGGTTTGATTTGAGATTTTGGCGAAGCAACCGTTTTCAAAAGAGTTCATATTCATGCAAAAAAGTTGCATTTCCTGCACACAAGAAAAAAGAAAAAGAAGAAATTTTGTTAGCAAAACAATGTGAGAGCTTGAAAAAGAGGAAAGAAGATAAAACAGAAGAAAGAAAAAGGAAAAAGATTGTTAAAAAAAAATGTGAGATAAAAAGAGAGAGAGAGAGAAGAAGATTAAAGGAAAGAAAAAAGAGAAGAAAGCTTGTGAGCAAAAGATGTTAGCTTAACAAAGAAAAGAAAAGAAAAGAAATGAAAATAAAAGTGAAAAGAAAAGAAAAAAATGAAGAAAGTTTGTTAGCAAAAGTATGTGGATGTGCACAAAAAAAATGTGTACTAAAAACGTGTGCTAGGAGTCTTACAGAAAAAAAACGTATTGCAAAAAAAAAAGTGTTAGGAGTTCTAGCAGCAGCAGCAGAAGAAGAAGAAGAAGAAGAAGAAATGTTAAAAAAGGCAGCAAATAAAAAAATAGCAGTTAAAAACAAAGTGGCAAAAAAAAAAAAAGAATTGTATCAAAGTAGCATACTGTTAAGAGCATTCTTTGTAACATGATTTGCTTGGTGAAAGTCAAAATCCATGTGTTGGATTAATATTGATTAAGGAGAACCAAATAAAAAGATAACCTCGTAAAGTTGATGG
>JAOTRH010029518.1:7361-18496 GCA_034768845.1 Heliamphora exappendiculata | reverse complement strand
ACTTGTGAGAACTTATACATTGAAGTTATGATGCATGATGCATGAGACATGAAATAAAATTTGAATACTCAAACGGGATATGATTTGAAAATGAAACGGAAGATTTGAAATGGGAATAAAAAATGAGAATGTTGAAAGTGATTGGGAAAGGAACCGGTTGTAGGTTAGACTCCCGGGTTTTTCTTTAAAAATGATGGTATCGATGAGTAATGAACCGTATGGATTGATGTGGATTAAGTTGGGCTTGCACAGTTTTGCGGTGAAAGACCGAAAACTTGCACAAAATGGGGACCACTTGCCCACGGGTTAGCCCCCAAAATGTGGTGTTGTGTCGTGGTGAATTATAGAGCTATCTATTACCTAATGGCTTCGTGTAGCCTATTGGAAATTAATAGGGAGGGATTTCTATAAGCTGCACTCGATGCCAGTTCATTGTTGTGATACGATTTTGTGAGAAACCGGGTATTGAGAAGTGAAATGGAATGTTTTGAAAAATGGCTGAATGAATGAGAAAGATGAAGTAAAGAGCTGATGTTATAATAAATGAATAAATATATGGAATAAATTGGTGTGCATGGTGTGTGTGTTAACAAAGAATGAATGACTGAAACTTGCATTTTTACTTCAGTTGCACCCACCTCACAAATGATGCATAACATTTGAGTTAGTTTTTATCTTATGAGCTTCGGCTCACGTACCTATGATGAGCCATTTCAGGTTTCGAGGACCAAGGGCGATACCAGGGCAAGGGATGCATTTTTGAAGATCAAGTGTTTCTTTTGTATTTTGTATTAAGCTTGCACATAAAGTAAAGTGGATGATTGTAATGATGTTATCTTTGTAAATGAACTTTTGAGGCACATGTTTTGAATTTGATATGTATTTTAGAAGTATATGAATGCTTAAAGAAAATAGTTTACTTTTCTTAAAGAAGTTTTTAACTCAAACCTATAATAAAACGATAGTTTTCTTGATAACATTTATGTAGGACAATTGGGGTTGGTTCACGGGTCTCTAGGGGTTTAGGACGTGAAAAATAGTATCAGAGCTCTAGGTTCGAATACTTAGAAGCCGTGGGAAGTTAGGATGATGCTTATATGAGAATTATATGACGAGATTAGACACCACTACACGACATGAATTGTGTGCTTGCATGGGTTTGCTATTGAT
Organism: Heliamphora exappendiculata; assembly: GCA_034768845.1. NCBI lineage: Eukaryota > Viridiplantae > Streptophyta > Magnoliopsida > Ericales > Sarraceniaceae > Heliamphora > Heliamphora exappendiculata. The sequence goes on along the minus strand of JAOTRH010029518.1, from coordinate 17,326 downwards.
TTATTTTTCACATGTTATGTGTTTATTGAGCATGGAGGTTGAGTCTTGGGGTGATGTGACATGCCATTTGGCGTCTGATCAACTACTATGGGGTTTAAAATAGAAAAGTATTTGGCTAACGTTCTTTCTATGAGAAATCTGAATTAGTTACTTGGATTGTCGCGTTACTCTGAGGCTTTCTTTCGGTATGTGAATATGTGTTGATGTGATGTGGCTAGGTAGCGGGCATTGTGTAGCTTGGTTTTAGATGGTTAAGTTGAGTTTAACCTAGTTGGGAGTCGTGACATCCTTGTTATAAGAGTTATGCCCGCGGGGCTAGAACGAGTGTAGGTTTGGATGGTGATGGGGGATTTGAGAGTGTGACCCGGTGGTTAGTGATTGTGGTGGGTGTGAGCTCGTGAGATGAGCACTGATTGTTTAGTGTATGTTGTGCCCTTATTAGTTGGGGTGACTGTAGTAGTTGCCCGTTGTGTGTTGTGCTACTAGTAGCTTGATGAATGAGTGTGGTAGGGTGTTTGAAACCTTTTGAAGGTTGTTTGTTGTGGTTGGATATAAGGTGTGATTTTGGGCACGTTAAGGATTATGTATGTCATGTGCCGTGCTATGTCTTGAGCCGCGTACCCCGAGAATGGGTATGGACGAGAGCATAGTGGGTGGGAGCATAGTGGACGGGAGCGTAATAATCTCTGGCCTAAGGTGTGTTTGAAAGTTTGGCTTAGACGGTGTGTTAGAAAGTTTGGCATAGACAGTGTGTAGGAATGTTTCTTACCCTATGGAGTGTTATTAGTGGCCATAGTGGTGCCAGATAGTTTCGAGAACCTGTTGATGATCCCTGAGTTTCTTTTGAAGTGCATTGCTAAGCGGCATCCTTTGATAGGAGTTGGGAGTTGTACGATGATAAATATGTGGGTTAGAGATGTTGTCGATGGATTGATTCTCAAGTGATATACATGTATGTACGGTGAGAGGCATATTAGTGGTAGTTGTGATGTCGTTAATGATGATATGAGGTTGTTTGGGAAGTTTTACAGAGTAGAGTTTTTGTAGCTTAGGATGCCATTTTCAAGATGACGAGACTATGTGGAATACATGATGTATGTTAAGAATGTGATTGTGAGTGTGTAAGGCTTATGGGGTATGTGATAGATGTTGTTGGTATAGCTAACTCGGTCGTTTAGGATGGCATGTTGATGGGTCGAGACCCCTTAACAAGATGATGGTGGTGGTCTGTATCTGGCTTAAAGCCTAGATGTGGTGGTGCTATATTACCCTTTGGGGTGAATGATAAGGTGGTGTCGTTTGGTCTAGAATTGGTAGGCAAGGTTTGTTTTGCTCGTGTGGTGTGTAGGGACTTTTATGTTTGGATAGCTGTGTGCCGGTGATATGCGTGTAGTGACACAAGAGATAAGTGCTACCGGTTGGACATATTGTGATTTTTGATGGATGTATTGGAACCGTGAGCTCGAGACTATGACGTGGTTTGACCTACTTATTTGGTTATTACCTACCTTTTTGGAATTGAATTATTGTAATGTGATTCTGTGAAGAGATGTTCTAGAGTGATGCGAGTATGTATGGCATTGTGCATTGGCGGATAAACAGTGAGGATCTTGTGGATGCATGAAATGCGTTGTTGGGATATGAAGTAGTAAACTATAGTTGTAGTGCTTGAGTAAAGATTTGAGTATGAGGATCCAATGTGACGAGGAATATATTTATTATGAATGGTGGCTGATAACGTTTGTATTATGATGTCTGATGTCTTTACAAGGAATAATGGTTAACCTTCTCATAACCCAAGCGTGTGATGGTTGCCCTAAAGGATAGTGGCATTGAGTAAGAGCCCGTTTGTTTTACCCTGTGAACTCGAGTGTTTGGAAATGTAACCTGATCTGTACGGAATGCCGATAGCTTAAATTCTCATTAAGAGAGATCCCAAGGGAATTTAGTGATTGAATTGTTTATGTAGTAAAATCCTTGAGTACTAGTTTTATGGGATTCCTTCGAGAATGCAGGTCCTTGGTTTGGTAGTTATCCTTATGACTAGGAGATCGCGATTGGGTACCGTGCTGGGTGAATGAGGTTTGAAAGAACCATATAAGGGCTTGATACCGTGGTTGGCCTAAGGTTGAGATGGTGTTTTTTGAGTTTGATTTGTCGGAAGATTGTTTGAGTTCAACTTTAGGTTTAGAGGTAGGTATATTATTTGCTCACGAGAACAGAGAGTAGAACAATAAGGTTCAGCAGTGTATCGTGTGATTTGGGTGGCTTGGAATGATAAGCAATAGAAAGTGGGCTAAGATATCTGGATTAGATGTGTGCCGGGGAGTGAAAGTGTGAGAGGCATCAACATGATCGTGGAAGTTGTTAATAACTTTGGATGGAAGGTCTTAGGATTTGGTTTTCTTTGTCTGGTGCTGTGCGCTTTCTATGTGGGTTGCTTGGACACTGGGCTCGAGGTTATGACATGGCTGTGAGTCGCTTAGTGAGAGTTAGGTCGGTGAAGCACAACCTTATGAAGTGAGGTCTTGGTGCAATGGGAATGTGGCGTTGTGTCTCCATGTATGACTGGTGACGAGCCTGTAACCCTATGGGATGTGTTGTATGAGGTATGAGGATTGATGGTGTTCATGTGTATGCGAATGAGGTCTAAAAGTTGAGAGTTTAGTATAGCGGATGATTTGGGTATCATGATTGGAGTCAACTGTAGCTGCGCGACTATGGGCGATGCGACCTCAAGGTGAGATTTATAGGATTCTTTCGAGGCCAAGTTTTGATGGGTAGTGGGAGTACGTTGAGATTGGGTCATGGTTTCTAGTTATTTTTGGGAAAACGGGAGTCTCAGTGGATTGGTGTTCGTGTTTTGATCTGTGAGTGTGTACCTAGGGAATGGGTACTGCCAGAATTGGGTGATTAGAGGACTGAGTTCCTCGTGGATTTTCTGGGTGGAGTTTGTTTGCACTTTTGTGTGAATGTAAGTGTGTAGGGTTGTGTTCCCTGTGAGATCGGGTTAGTAAACCAGGAATGTTTGCCCTTGTTGATAAGGAAGTTAGTGTTAAGACATAAAGTCCTTTTCTACAATGATCAATTAAGAATCGTTAACCATTGTGTGCAGTTTGTTCTAGGTTATATGGGTATAGTTACACCTCTAGCTCTCGGTAGAGTGGGAAAATTATTGGAACCTTGTGATTGGAATATTCACGCGGTGGGTTCTGATAGGCTCTTATAAGTCTGGATTCGTGTTTTGCTTGGGGCTTTGAACTACTCGAAGTTCTAAAAGTGCAAAGAATGGTTTAACCGTTCGAAGGGGAGGTGTAAATGTATATAATAGTGTCGATGAGTGGGGTAATGTCAATGCAAAAGATCACAAATTGTCTAGTTTGGGGCGTTATAGATTTGAGAGACCGATGGGTATGTGTATGATGTCATGGCAAGAGACGTGATTTAGTTTGTGTAGGTACGTGTATACCTGTGAGGCGTTTGACTCATGACGTGAGCTTAATTCTTGTGATTCATGGAGTTTAGGTGGCAATGCTAGTTTCGATGGTTAAAGGACTAGAGTGATACAGTGTAAGTGGTAATATGGTTTCAAGTTTGTGATGGTTAGTTGGCCATAACGGCATAGGCAATTTTTAAGGTAACGCGTGTAACCCTTGTGAACAATGTTCGAGATTGGCAACATGTGTTTGGGTTGGGAGAATAGTCTATGGTGTACATTGGGAAAACCTTAGTGGTGATAGTCCTCGAGTGTTTGGTTTGATTTCAAGTTTGGATTGAGGATGTTTACTTTTTGAGAATGTGTATGTGGTGTGAAATGATGGTTATGGAACGATAGTCGGTAACAAAGACAGAAGCGGTTGACTTCAACCTCAGTGTTGGATTTAGTCTTGTGTAGTGACCAGACCCGCTTGAATTTAAAGAATTTAAGTGTTGATTTTGGGTAAGAATTGACACCATGTTGAACAATGATTAATGGATGATTCTAACATTTGCGAGATATTAATGTTCTAAGGTTTAGCCTGATGTTAGTGTGTCACTTTTAGGAACAGAGGCATGTTATCATCCTTGAGTCTTCTCATCTCGAAGGAATGATTAGGATTGCGGAGTAAGAAAGGTGCTTTATAGAACAAACGATTAGCGAATTACGCGAACAGATATTAAGATTAAAGGAAAGTTTTGTGTGACTTGAGATGAATTTCGAGGACAAAATTCCCAAAGGGAGGAAAATTGTAAAGACCTGGAACGTGTTTATTTTGTGCTTTCATATTTTCAGTTAAGTGAGGAGATAGAATTAAATTTAAACGTGAGTGTTATAAAATTTTGTTTGTTAATGGTTAACTTACTGATATGTGAAAGTGAAATTAGGATACTGGATAATAAATGACAATAATTTGTGGCTAAGTATAGCTTATTACTTCACATTCATGGAATATGGGTTTAAAATTAAGTGGTAAATGTGGAATGAAATTATGAAGTTAATGGAATGAAATTAGAGTGGAAAATGGGTCATAAAAGCTAAAATTAGAAAGAAGAAAGTCGAAATAATAAGAGGCAAGCCAAACATGGCCTTAAGCCATTCTAGAGACATGTAGAGAGAGAGAGAGAGAGAGAGAGAGAGAGAAGGAAATAAAAGGGGCAAGGGGTCTCACTTCCTCACCTACTCACGCCACTATCACCATTTCCATCTTTTCTCTTCTTCCTCTTCTTCTCGTGGGTCATTTGAGGGAATGGTTATTGCTTCTCAAATCCTAATCCTTCCTTGCCAAAATTGAAGACATTAGGATCTTAATTGGAGGCAATCAAGTGAGGAGACAAAGCTTTGGAGCTCAATGAGAAGAATTGAAGCTTCAAGAAGCAAGGACACACACAATCCAAACCCTAGGAGGAGAGATTTTGAGATATTTCAAGCTTTTGAGTAATTGAAGGTAGGGTCTAGACTATCACTTTTGTTTTGTAGTAATTTGAGTTGATATTTTGATTATGTGAGTAAAATATAGTTGATTTCATGCATAATTTGAAGAATTGATAGGGTTATGTGTGGGTTGAATTAGGTTTTCATGAAAATTGAAGTTTTGAGAGATGATAAACCATAATTTTGGGAAGTTATTGCATAAAAAGGATTTATGATATTTGAAATTCAATATTTTTGGGTTAAAAGTAAGGTTGATTATATGAATGAGTTGGATTAAAGGTTTGGAATGGGTGTTGGCTTCAAAATCAAATAACAATATCAATTTTCGGCGCAGGACGACACGAAGGACCGCTTGAGCGGTCTAGAGGGCGGTCCTAGCATGGTCTCAGCTTCTTGTTGCAGGCCAGACTGCTGGACAGACCGCTCGAGCAGTCTAGCCCGTCGTTTGTTTCGCTGGTCAAAAACTATTTTCTTTAAATCCGTGTATCTCCCTCATTCGAATTCGAATTGGGTCATTTTTATACTAAAACTGAAGTCCCAGAAGTCTTCTATCCAATGACACTACTCTCACAATATAATTCTTCTTGTACAAAAAGTTATGACCAAAATAGTGAGGGTATGTCAAATTTTCTTAACCATTTTTCATCCATTTTTGGCCAAATATCTTGGAAAAGATTATTTTTCATCCTTATTGGAACTTTTTATCAAATTTCTTGTTCCTTGGTCAAGTGATACACGTATATAACTATACTTGGGTTGGAATACATGCCTTGGACCAGTTGGTTAGGTTTTCTGATAAAAGCGGGTTTCCCACATAAATTATGGTTTTGAAAGTACAAGAGTGGGGTTTTGAGGGTTGTGATATGACATGGTGATCATTAAAATTTTTGAGCTTTTAGAAGGAAAATATGGTTTTCAAACTTGTATATATGCATATGATGGGTGCATTTTTTTCTTCAAATGATCTGATTACTATTGAATTAATCTTGTATTGGTATTTTATGAAGTTGATACATAATATGTGAGTTGTGAGAACTTATACATTGAAGTTATGATGCATGATGCATGAGACATGAAAGAAAATTTGAATACTCAAACGGAATATGATTTGAAAGTAAAACGGAAGATTTGAAATGGGACTAAAAAATGAGAATGTTGAAAGTGATTGGGAGAGGAACCGGTTGTGGGGTTGGACTCCTGGGTTTTTCTTTAAAAATGATATTATCGATGAATAATGAACCGTATGGATTGATATGGATTAAGTTGGGCTTGCACAGCTCCATGGTGAAAGCCCTGAAACTTGCGCAGGATGGGGAGCACATGCCCACAAGTTAGCCCCTGAAATGTGGTGTTACGTCGTAGTGAGTTATAGAATTATCTATTACCTAATGGCTTCGCGTAGCCTATTGGCAATAAATAGGGAGGAGTTTCTATAAGTTGTACCCGATGCTGGTTCATTGTTGTGATACGATTTTGTGAGAAATCGGGTATTGAGAAGTAAAATTGAATGTTTTGAAAAATGGCTCAATGGATGAGAAAGATGAAGTAAAGAGTTGATGCTATAATAAACGAATAAATATATGGAATAAATTGGTGTGCATGGTGTGTGTATTAACAAAGAATGAATGACTGAAACTTGGATTTTTACTTCGGTTGCACCCATCTCACCTCACAAATCATGCATAACATTACGAGCTTCAGCTCACGTACGTATGATGAACCATTTTAGGTTTCGAGGACCAAGGGCGATACCAGGCCAAGGGATGCATTTTTGAAGATCAAGTGTCTCTTTTGTATGTTTGGAATTTGATATGTATGTCTGGAGTATATGAATGCTAAAAGAAAATAATTTACTTTTTTTAAAGAAGTTTTTAACTCAAACCTATAATAAAACGATAGTTTTGTTGATAACCTTTATGTGGGTTAGTGGGAGTTGGTTCACGGGTCTCCGGGGGTTCGGGACATAACAGATGAAGATGGTAAGATCAATGATGAGTTATTCAGAATTACCCGATTCATTTTGGGGACTTGCATTACAGACAACGGCTTATATTCTGAACTTGGTACCTTCTAAGTCAGTGCCTTCTATTCCCACAGAATTGTGGATCGGGCGTAAGCCTAGTCTGAGTTCGAATTTGGGGTTGTACAGCACATGTGCTAAAAGGGAACACGGGTAAGTTGGAACCGAAGACATAAGTCAGTTTCTTTGTGGGGTATCTTAAGGGAACAAATGGTGGTCTATTTTATAATTCTAAGGATCAGAAGGTCATTATTAGCACCAATGCCCATTTCTTAGAAGAGGATTTTATTATGAACCACAGGCCCAAAAATAAAATAGTTCTGGAAGAATTGTGAGAAAATACCAGTAGAACGAAATAGAAACCACAAGTCACTGATATCCCATTGCCTCGTCGTAGTGGGAGAATTATCGGAACAAGTGCAGATCATGATCAGGATGTTACCATTAACATGCCTAACGAGTATGTGGGTAATGGTGCAAGGGATCAGATTCTACCCAGTGTGTTACTGTTAGTACACAAACGTATGTAGTGCCTTGTCGTAGTGGGAGGGTAATTCATCAACCTGATTGGTATATGTTCTTGGGAGAGTCTTTTGACAGGATCCCAGCAGAACAAGATACCGAACCCTATAACTTTAATGAAGCACTCTATGATGAAGATACAGATCTTTGGCAAAAATTTATGAATTCAGAAATAGAATTTATATATTCTAATCAGGTATGAGAACTTGTAGAACCACCAGAAAGGATAAAACCCATCAGATGTAAGTGGATCTACAAGAGGAAGAGAGGAGCAGATGGGAAGGTTAAAACCTTCAAAATTAGGCTTGTTGCAAAAGAGTTCACTCAGAAAGAAGTGATCAATTTTGAGTAAACCTTTTTGCCGGTAGCCGTACTTAAGTCTATCTGGATTCTCTTATTCATTACTGCTCATTTCGATTACGAATTTTCAACAATGGATATCAAGACAACTTTTCTTAATGGAAGTCTTGACGAGTGTATCTACATGGTACAACCAGACGATTTCATAGCGATGGGTCAGGAGGACATGTTGTGCAAGTTTAAAAGATTCATTTATTGACTTAAGCACACATTGAGCTCTTGGAATACTCAGTTTGGTTAAGCATAAAGTCTTATGGTTTTGATTAGAGTCTAGATGAGTCCTGTGTGTACAAGAAACGTGACGGAAGCGTGGTAGTCTTTCTAGTACTTTATGTGGATGATATCTTGCTTATCAAAAATGATGTACGGCTGTTATATTCGGTAAAAGTATGGTTATTTGGGCAGTTTGATATGAAAGACTTAGAAAAAGCCAGTCACATCCTTGGGATCAAGCTTTTGCGAGATCGAAAATAAAGAATGTTGGGCTTATCACAAGTAAAGTATATCGATGATATCTTTTCTCATTTTAGTATGCAGGATTCTAAGAAAGGGTTTCTTCCTTTTAGGTATAGAATCACTCTATTCAAGGATCAGTGTCCTAAGACACCTGATGAGATAGAGAAGATGAAGGCGGTTTCTTATGCTTCAGTAGTACGAAGCCTAATGTATGCTATGCTTTGCACTAGATCCGATATCTGTTTTGCCTTTAGCGTGGTTAGCAGATATTAGTCTAACTCAGGATAGGAGCATTAGACTGCGATAAAAAATATAATCAAGTACTTGAAAAGGACTAGAGATTATATGTTGATTTACTTGGCATACAGTATAGTATCTTTAGGGTACACAGACTCAGATTATCAGTCAAATAAAGATTCTCGTAAGTCTACCTCAAGATATGCATTTACCTTAAGAGGTGGATCTATTAGTTAGAGGAGTATCAAGCAGTCCTGCATTGCTACTTCTACTATTATCACACCCTGACACCGGGGTCACGTGAAACATCCACAACCAACCATACTAAAGCTGAAAAGCAACACCCAACCCGATGTTTTACTCTCAAGATACAAGACATACATGCAATAAATATAATCACTATCATGCTTACAAAACAGGGTTCCAACACCATAAACATATAAAACATACATAGTCTAAAAGAAATAAAATGGAAAACTACAGATCTTCTGCCCCACCGGCTCCTTTAGATCAAGCTACGTGATCATATGCACCTGAAAAACATTTCAAATCCCACATCGTGAGCCAAAACTCAGCAAAAACTAGACAAATATGAAATAAAAGCTAAACATGCTAGCAGAGTAATATGTATGTTACGACTCTCCCGAGCCTCAAAAATAAGTTTTACGTGATCAAAATGTAATGCAAAAAGATACTAGATTTTTTGACTCACACGGAGCTTCAAAGGAAAATAGTTTGATATATATATATAATGCTCCACATGCAATCATCGATTCTCACGAGCCCCATATGCAACACAAGTATGTATCGACTCTCACGAGCCCCCGAAACAATTCTATAAAAAAAACATGATGATTCACACGCCACACCACGACACCTGTAACACACACAACACATCACATGCAACCCACACAACGCATCACATGCAATCTAATATGCAGTTTTTGACTCTCTTTCAAGCCTCTAAATGGTTTTTCATGATTCGCATGCAATTCATGCCATGCAACTTCTCGGGCTTTCATCGAAGGACCACAATCCCATCTAACGCACCTTCTCGAGCTTTCATCGAAAGACCACAATCCCATCTAACACACCTTCTCGGGCTTTCACCAAAGGACCGCAGTCCCATCTAATGCATTGTTAACCAGATTTAACATTCACCCAACCATCTTCGGTCTGCAGTCCCATCTAATGCATTGTTAACTTGAGTTAACATTCACCCAACCATCTTCTCGGGCTTTCACCGAAGGACCACAGTTCTATCTAATGCATTGTTAACCAGAGTTAACCCGTGCAACATATGCAACTCACGCGACACACGCAACCCACGTAACACATGCAACCCAGAACCACATATTCGTCCCTCTCATTCCACACACATGCACTCAAATAAAACTAGAGTTTTAATGCATAAAACCACATACAAACACTACGTTTCACATAACGACATCATTTTTC
>JAOTRH010029507.1:0-21246 GCA_034768845.1 Heliamphora exappendiculata | reverse complement strand
AACAACAAAACAGAAAAAAATATATATATATATATATATATATATATATATATATATAGAGAGAGAGATAGAGAGAGAGAGAAGAAAACCATCCAAAAGTTTAGCTGAAGAAAACAAATAAGCAGCCAAAATTAAAGTAACAAAAACCAAGAAGTAGAAACAACCTAAGAATTTGTTGAGACCATTGTATAACAATGGAGGTCATAAGCAACATAAATACCTACAAAAACATACACAGACAAAAAGTTCATATAGAAGCCAAACATATCAGTCATTAAAACAAAAGCAACACCAGGAATCAAAACCATGGCACCGCCTAAATCCCCTGCGAGATAAGAACATAATTCAACCTAACTGAAAGCAAGAAAGCACACAACACTTAGTAATCAATGAACAAAACCAATATATAAACTAAGTTTAAAAATAGACTAAAAGGGTCAAGATTTACCAAAAACAAGGGAATCAAAATTGAAAAGGCAGGAGAAGCACAGTTAGGGAAGCACTTGACTAAAAAGATATACTTAAATGTCCATAAAAAGAGCAAGTTTATCGAATAGGATGAAAAGTTGCTTTGAGTAGCTTTAGTTTCCAAGAAAAAGCATCCGTGACCAACAGAGAAGAAAACCCAAAAGGGGAATCTCTAAGAATATTCATCAAACAATAGAATTGAGCCCAATTCAGTGATACTGACAGAGCTACAGAAACACAAATCTCATGGAATTAACAAAACAAAAACAAACGCAACAAGAGAGAGAGAGAGAGAGAGAGAGAGAGAGAGAGAGAGAGAGAAAGAGAACAAAACCTCAAGAAAAAGAAAACCGAGTCAAAGCAATCAAAATCCAAGGATTCCAAGCTCAAAGCCCATTAAATTCACATCAAATTCAAATCCAAAACATAGTAAAACCAGAATAACCCTGTCAAACATCTACATAAATATTCTAACTGCCACCCAATACAAATCGAGCAAGATTCAACCCAATTTCCAAACCGAGTCAAGAATTGAACCGATTCAGTTCAACCCCAAAATTGAAAACCAAAAGGCTTGCACTAAAAAGCTGAGAATTCGTAGAATAAAAGCGAGAAATTCAGACAAAAGAAGTCATGAAAACGGTTGATATAAACCTGTGGGTCTCCTTACCCGCCTAGCTCAAGTGAATCGGTTCAGTTCGTAAACAGTGGATAATTCAGAGAAGACCCATAATACGGTAGAATCATGAGAATTTGTAGCGACAGGGAAAGAGAAACTTTTTGGAGATGTGGGAGATTGCAGAAGTGGTGGATCCGGAGGGATATAGCTGCTTCCATGCAGAAAGCACATTTTTCTGTGTGCGACTGGTGGAGCCCACTTTAGAAAAGTCCCACTTTTGCTTACCCAAGTGACAAGAGATTAATCGTAAGTCCTACGCGGTCGTCTCCGAAAATCTACCGTACTCGAACCCGGAGTTTTTTGGGCACAAGAAAGGACTAATTTCACCAATGGGAAGTAGAGATGGACACGGTGCGAGATTTTTAGGGGAGGTTTTATTCACCCTTCTCTTTCACCCTGCCCCGCTTCCCCTCTCGTATCCCTGAATAACTTAAAATTTAAGAGTAACTCGATTTAAAATAAAAAATTAAATAAAATTAGTTAGGCCTAATTTAAAATTAATTAAGGAAATTAGAGTTAGAACTACTAAGTGAGTAAAGAAAAAAATTTAAATCGTTAATATGTTATATATATATACACACACATACACACAGAATTAACACCGTTTGGCAATATTTACAGTTTTCTATTTTTTGTTTACAAAAATCAAAAAACATATTTTTATTTATGTTCATAAAAAAACTAAAACAAAAACATATTTGATAACATAAATATTTAAAAAGTGGTAGTTAGAGGTTACAGATAAATTCAATCAAAATTTATTTACAAAATAAGTGAAAACACATTTTTTCTATTTCTTAAAATTTTGTAAATTTTGAAAACTGTTTGATGTTTTTTAAAAACAAAAATAATTACCAAATATATTTTCGTTTACAATTTACAAAAAATTTAAAAACAAAAACAGAAAATAAAAAATATAAACGTTACCAAACGACACCTTAATAGACGAGTAATATTTGCACTGAGAGAGTAATACCCTCCCTGCTCCCACGTTACCAAACGGCACCTTAATATACGAGTAATATTTGCACTGAGAGAGTAATACCCTCCCTGCTCCCACCTCACTTCGGATCCTAATTTATAAGCCCACCCCCTATCCGAATTATTAGTAGCTCAAGTAAAGCCCATCCAGAACACTTCGATTAAAATCGAGGCTCCACGGGTCGACATTAAATCGTCATCCCTAACAGAGAGTTGTCAAATGCACGAGGAGTTATTAAACGGATGAAAAATACCATGTGAGCATATTGACATGACATGTTCCATTAATATAATAATATTATATATTTATAAGTTTATAGAGTAATTCTATAATAGGAGATTAGCGATTATTACACGTCAATATAATCTTACATTAAGAGATACACATAATAGTCTCTCATTGAGATAAACTTTTTTAACTCATTTCATTCATACAAAATATCAAATTGATTGGATAGCAGTAGCTATATGGTCGAATCACATTGATTCTAAAAAATATATCGTAAGTATAATATTGAGAGTACACCGTCTATAACTCTGAGAATTGATGTGATCCTCCTATATAATTAACGATTTTTATCAACTTAATTTCATACATAAATGATCTTTTCAATAAATTTTGTGAGATGAGCGATTCGAATCATTGAATTAAGTTTACGATGAACATTATAAAAATTGAAAAAGCCTTTATTTTTAAAAAAATTTAAAGACAATCCAAATTCCTGTCAAAGAAACAAGTGTATAATGCCACTTGACAAGAAAAATACTGTAATGCTTAAATTTGGAAAAAATGACTGCATGTATATATGGTAAAGGAAAAGAGACAAGTCTTCTTTGCGGCCCATTAAAGAGTTAGGCTGGTTCAGTTGGGTGAATTTTGAGCTTAAAATAGGTTTACTTCAATGATTTAAACCGTAGTGTTAAAAAAACTGATAAATGTATTAAACTTATCCAAACACCCACTAAGAGTGATATGGCCAAGGCATGTGGTTAACATTCCCTCTCTCTATATATAGGCCATCTAACTCAAGGTAAAGGTAAGCACTTATCGCTTCATCTGTCTACACATTTTCTCTCTCAAGGCCCATCTAGCTTAGGCATTAGAGGGCGTCACTCCAGCCAGCGACAGGGGGGCTTATTTTGCAAGTACGCCATTATGGAGCTCTTGAGGGCTCGGTCGTCTTCATCTTCGTCAGGTTCTTAATCATCATTAACAGGATAAGAATAATCTTGGTCCTCTCAAATGATGATTAAAAACCTGACAAAGGCAAAAATGACCGAGCCCTTAGGAGCTCTATGATAGCATACCTACAAAACAAGTCCCCCTACCGATGGCCGGCGGGAGGCCCTCCGATGCCCAAGTTAAATGGGCCTTGAGAGAGAAAATGTGTAGAGAAATGAAGTGATAAGTGTATACCTTTGCCTTAAGTTATAGGGCATATATATATATATATATATATATATATATATATATATATATATAGAGAGAGAGAGAGAGAGAGAGAGAGCGGGTTAACCACATGCCCTGATCATGTCACACTTAGGCGGTGTTTGGTTAAGTTTAATACATTTGTCAGTTTTTTACCACTACAATTAGCCTCCAGCTTCTATATGCTCGGTCATGAGGTGAAAAGTTTCATGTATCTTGGGTTTGTGTCAAAACATTCTATTGAATTATGTTATCTTTCAACTTCTAGCCAAATTAGGGCTTTTTGATCAGTGCCTAGACATACTATGGCTTTTTATACCTAGCCGAGCTAGGGTTTTGGCATGCCTTGTTTCACAGAACATGGTGAGAGAAACTCTTCTTTCAGTAAATAATAATAGAAGATAGACAATGAGAGCAGGTTTAACCCCCACTTTAGTTGCTGAGGAGATGCTTCTCGAAGGTTTTTGGTAGCTGAACACAGGAGAGCTGTCAACTTGCCGAGGAGATTGGGGTATAAGCTAAGCTAACCAGATTTCGCTAGCTCTTTCTCCCTACTTAGCCTTGTTATAAGGTTTCTCCAAATTTCAAAGCACCGTATAGTAACTGTTTGTAACTCTTGATCACTAAATCTGCAGCATCATTCTTTGATTCTCGGTGCTTAGCCGAATTAGAGCTTTATGACTAGTGCCTAGCATGCTAGGTCTTATAGTGCCAAACCAAGCTAGGGCTTTTTTGTGCCTAGTCGAGCTAGGAATTTTGGTGCCTAGCCCGAGCTTGGGCTTTTGTGAGAAAGTTAAGTCATTTCAATCTGAAGATCTCTCAAGAGAAGATGTAGAAATCTTAAAATCTCTGCATTTCGGGAATATCATGACTTGCGCCCAGTAGGGATCCTTTTAGGGTGAATGGAGCTTTTCCTACCCACGCGAGTAGCTCTTGTGCCCAGGATTGACTCTTAGGCCAACTGAGATTTTTTTGCCTAGATGTGTTAGGGCTTTATTACTCAGGCTTGACATGGGGGTTAACTGGGACTTTCTTTGCCTAGGCGAGCTAGGGCTTATGCTTAGGCTTGACTCGGAGGCGAACTGGAACTTTCTTGCCCAGGCTCAAACCGGGGGCCAACTGAGACTTTCTCTGCCTAGGCAAGCTAGAGCTTGTGCCCATGCTCGACTTGGAGGCCAATTGTGACTTTTCATTGCCTAGTCGTGCTATAACTTTTTGCCCAGGCTTGACCCGAATGTTAGGGTTGGTATACTAAAAATCATGTTTTTAATATTTAATTTTATTTTAATAAAATTTATTTTTTTATTTTATGATAATCTTTATGAGTACTGTATGTGTATCATTTCTTTGTTATGCATGAATATCCGATATTCTGTATAGTATTTAATCTGGTATGTAGAGTACGGCTTGCATACAAAAGATCAGATTTTAAGTTCTTGCAGAATATAAATTTTATGTTCACAGTTTAGATGAAAATAGATATACCATCGGTACAACTGTGGCATTGAATTTTAATAGGCTTGTCTTGGTTGCGAAAAATAGATAATAGCGTCATCTATTTTCCGACTCTCTGTACCAGTACACTTTGTGTGTATTGAACGGGACATTTGAGGTAATTAATTTTATACTGACTATATAAATTAATTCACACCCCAAAATTATTATGAATAGTGTTTATCCTCTTAATCTTAAAATAATTATTAATTTGTATATATTTAATATTCGTTGTTTTGATTCATTAGAGGTTGCAATATTATATGGGTCTATATTCTCAATGAGTTGGATAGCGGTATTATTTATATGGCAAATAATAATTATTGGCGGAATCCACGTCTCGAAAGATTGAGATTGACGATACTTCCTTAAAGATGCTTATAAATTTTAACCTGACCAAACCCTGCAGTTGAATTTAATTATCTGACAGTCAAATAAGTTAAGTGGAAGGGCTTAAGAAATATAAAGACCCCGATTAAATTAAATTATCCGTAATTAAATTTAATCGACCCTATCGAAAATCTTAACGTATAGAGAAATGGTAAGCATTTAATAATAGGAGCTCAATGTAAGAAGGTTTTGAGATTATGAGTCAGAGTGCAATTATAGTTCTTTAGTGGTGTGAACTGTAATTCAGTACTTTATAAAAATTACAAAAATTGCTGGTAGGTATCTGTGTTCAACTGGAAATCTTACTCATAATTACTTCCCAAGTCCCTATTGTAACCCTATATATATGCGGGTAGGCTGAACCAGTTTTAGATATTGATATATTATAATTTGTCTTTCAAAGACTAAATATATTTGAGTTCTTCCGGTACGAGTTCTCGATAGTTCGTAACCCACACTATATTCGAGGATCGAATAAGAAAATACAGTAGGAGATCTAACAGGAGTTTCAACTCAGAATCAAAATCGTAGTTGAAGAATCAATTAACAAAATGTATTCTTCTAAATTAACTTTGGATGCACGAATTTTATTTTTGATCGTTTGATATCAAAATTTTTATCGGGAGCCAGTTTCGACGTTTGCCTGTTTAATTAATTTTTTACTGTTAATCGTTTGTAAAAATAATGATCTTAGTAGTTTTGCCTCCAACAATTGGTATAAGAGTCGTTTTGTTTTTTGTTTACGGTTATCGGATGACCGGATAGTTTTAGAACTGTTACTAATTTTATTTTACAGGCGTTCTAATCCTAGTTTTATGATCATTTTTTATTTTTATTTTTGATTGAATGCGTGAATGATGATTTTTATTTTTTTACATGGGGTTGACCGTGATAGATTAATTTATTTTAAATCGAATATGAGCTTACGGAACATAGGTTTCGTTGTAATTTTTTTTATGTTTTTTAATTGTTTTTCTAATTTATTAGAAATAAAAAATAAAAATAGGTATAGAAAAACAAAAATAGTGACAATCGGTGGTGGTTGGCGATGGCAACCGGCTATGGTTCCTGCGTTTGCTTTGCAATTTTTTTCTCTTTCTAAATTTTTTTTTTTGGATATTATAAAATAAAAAAAAGGAAGCAAACAACCGCCGCAGCAGCCAAACGCTGCCTTGGGCAGCGTTGCTTTTTCTCCCAACCAGCAAGGCGCTGGCGCTTCAGTGGAAAGAAAAAAAAAAGAAAAGAAAAAAAACAGGCGCACGGCAAGCCAAACGAGGCGTTGACAAGAAAACGGCGGAGCTTTATTTTCGAAAACAGTGAAGAATTCCAGTAGCAGTTTTTCAAACAAATCTGTCGTTTTCAAGCATAACCAGAAATCTTTGGTTAAAACGAGTTTTGATGCTAACGGGATAAAGAAAATCGATAAAGATTAAACTATTTTAACTTATCATTGAATAGGAGATTGAAATTTTTTAAAATTTTAATTCGATCATAAAATTGAGATATATTTATCTTATATTTTATTTATTCTTTATATATTAACTATGTAAATGATATTTATTAATTTTATTTATTCTGTTAATTTAATTAATTCAGAAATTTAGTATTAATTAAAATATTTTATAATGAAAAATAAAATTAAAAAATTTTAATTAAATAATTTTTTAAAGATATTTTATTTTTTACAAAATATCACTTTTAAGATAATTTTTTAAAAATCGGATATCTTGAAAAAATGTAAGAATTAATTAAATGAAAAAAAATATTTAATCGAAATAAATTATTTATTTTTGAAAAATGTGAGACGATAAATAAAATAAATAAATATTTTTAATCACTACCTTAACTGAAAAGCTAAAGAAAAAATTGTGCATTTATTAAATTTTATTTTGTTACGCATTTAAATACGAAAAGATGATTTGATAAATCAGAATCTTTAGAATCGTGTACACGAAAAGATATTTAATTCTTTCAGATTGTGGTTTTCAAAATTAATAAATTTATTTTAATTAAACGAATTATTATAGTCCTCAAAAAAATATTTGTAAAATCTAAGTGGGAGAGAAAATTTATTTACAGATAAATTCCGCGGTTTCCATCACCAGTTTGTAGGCAATGCAATTAAATCCTGCGTGTTGGCAGTAAGGTCTTCCTCCCCATCGGACAGAATAATTACGGTATCACCAGTACAAATCTCTTTTAAAAATAATTTTGGATAATTATTATTGTGGATCAGATTTCTATCTGAAGGGTTCATTGTGAAACGATTAATTTGGGATTAGGTGATGGTTAACACTTAGCTATATATAATAGCATTCTCACCATTTGAGTTACTGCTATAATATATTGGACCAAAACAATGTCAGCTATTTAATTTTACTTGGCATGGTCAGTTGTCTAGATAGTAAAATTAAAAGAAATTGGCATGTCTGGTCTTATGATAGATAGTAGACGTCCATCCATCGTAGCATGCTATTCTCAGATTACCAAGCTGTTAGCGAATTAATTTTAAAATAGTAGAAGAAACCAAATTAAAATAAATTCAAAATTTTTCTCATCATAATTAATGGTATTTTAATTATGTGATTCTAATGATTAAAATGACTTTCAACCTACTCGCTTTAATACTAAAAAAAAAACAAATTAACGGGACTAAATTTTGTTGACTGAAAATATAACTTGGATATAGTTTTAACTACAAATGATATTCCTTCAATACCAGAAAATGTGTTTGTTTCTGAAAAAGATTCTTTCTTTAGACCGAAAGGCT
This sequence comes from Heliamphora exappendiculata, assembly GCA_034768845.1. Taxonomy (NCBI): domain Eukaryota; kingdom Viridiplantae; phylum Streptophyta; class Magnoliopsida; order Ericales; family Sarraceniaceae; genus Heliamphora; species Heliamphora exappendiculata. The sequence goes on along the minus strand of JAOTRH010029507.1, from coordinate 13,035 downwards.
TGAAGAATAAAAAGATTCAGAAACAGGGAGACACAATTTTCGGGGTAGTTAGTGAGCCACAGATTTGTGTGAAAAAGACGAAAGGTAGATGTTTTCATTGCAACCAGACTCAGCAATGAAAAAAGCTATGTCCAGTATTTCTCAAAAGGTAGAACAAATAGGATAATTTATGTTCACTGGTTGTGAAAATATATTTAGCAGTGTTATCTACTGGTACCTAATGTGTAGATACGGGAGCTACTAATCATATCTGCAAGTCATTGTAGGGGTTTCAGGAAACCCGACAACTTAGTGATGGGGAGATTTACCTGCATATGGGTAATAATACAAAGGTAACAGCAATTGCAGTAGGAGATGTCACTCTCAGTTTTGGTAGAGAATGGATTTTAATATTGAGAGATTGTGTTTATGTACCTTCCATTAAAAGGAACTTAATTTTCATTTCTGAATTAGCTAAAAATGGATATTTAGTTTATTTTAATAACTATGTGGTTATTAAGAATAATAAACAGATTATCTGTTCTGATACATTGGTGGATGATCTTTATATTATTACTCCAATCTCTCCTACACTGCAACTGACTGAAATGAATAATACATCTATATTACCATATAAGAGAAAGTTTCATTTTTTAATGAACCAAACATTTCTTTAGCGCTTACGCTTGGGTCATATTAATCTAAAAAAGATAAACAGACTGGTAGCAGATGGACCTTTGAGTTTATTGAAAGTGGAGTCACTTCTAGTCTGTGAATCTTACTTAGAGGGTAAGATGACCAAGAAGCCCTTTTCGGCCAAAGGCTATAGAGCTAAAGAACCGTTGGAGCTGGTTCATTCCGATATGTATGGTTGTATGACAATTCGGGCTAGATGTGGCTTTGAGTACTTCGTCAGTTTCATTGATGACTACTCAAGGTATGAATACATTTACCTGATACACCATAAGTCTGAATACTTTGAGAAATTCAAAGAATTCTAGGTAGAGGCAGAGAAGCATTTGGGTAAAAGTATCAAATCACTACGATCCGACCGTGGTGGAGAATACCTCTATGGAGAGTTTAAGAACTACTTGTCATCAGAGGAGATTGCATCCCAATTGACTGCATTTGCCACTCCACAACAGAATGGTATAGCATAAAGAAAGAACAAGACTCTCATAGAGATGGTAAGATCTGTGATAAGTTATTCAAGTTTACCCGATTCGTTTTGGGAACTTGCTTTAGAAACAGCACCTTACATTCTAAACTTGGTACCTTCTAAGTCAGTACCTTCTACTCCCATAGAATTGTGGACTAGGCATAAGCCTAATCTGAAACACATTCGTATTTGGGAGTGTCCAGCACATGTGCTGAAAGAAAACGCGGGTAAGTTAAAACCGATGATGGAAGTCTATTTCTTTGTGGGGTATCCTAAGACAATGAAGGGTGATCTATTTTATAATTCTAAGGATCAAAAGGTCATTGTTAACATTAATGCCCGATTCTTAGAAAAATATTATATTATGGATCAGAGGCTCAATAACAAAATTATTCTAGAAGAACTGAGAGAAAATATTAATAGAACATAAGAGGAACCACAAGTCACTGATATTTTATTATCTCGTCATAATGGGAAGATTATCGGGACATGTGCAAATCAAGAACAGGGTGCTGATGTACAGGGTTTAGATTCTGTACAGCCTATTACTGCTAGTAAACAGACACAGGTAGTGCCTCATCGTAGTGGGAGGATTGTTCATCAACCTGATCGGTATATGTTCTTAGGAGAGTGTATGACAAGATCCCAGTAGAACTGGATACCACGCCCTGTAACTATAATGAAGCTCTAAAAGACAAAGATACAGATCTTTGGCAAAAGGGTTATGAATTCAAAGATGGAATCTATGTATTTCAACCAGGTCTGAAAATTTGTAGAACAACCCAAATGGATAAAACTCATTAGATGCAAGTGGATCTACAAGAAAAAGAGAGGAGCAGACGAAAAATGTTGAAACTTTCAAAGCTAGACTTGTTGCTCAAGGGTTCACTCAGAAAGAAGGGATCAACTATGAGGAAACCTTTTCACCGGTAGCCATACTTAAATCTATATGGATTCTCTTATCCATTACTGCACATTTCGATTACAAAATCTGACAAATAGATGTCAAGACAACTTTTTTTAACGAAAGTCTTGGCGAGTGTATCTATATGATTCAACTAGACAGATTTATTACAAAAAGCCAGGAACACATGTTGTGTAAGCTTAAGAGATCTATTTATAGACTTAAGCAGGTGTCGAAGTCTTGGAACACTCGATTTGATCAAGCTATAAAGTCATATAATTTCGATCAAAGTCCGGATGAGTCCTCTGTGTACAAGAAGTGTGAAATAAGGGTGGTGATCTTTCTAGTACTTTATGTAGACGATATCTTGCTTATCAGAAATGATGTTGGGATATTATGTAAGGTTAAAGTATGATTATCTAGGCAATTCGATATGAAGGACTTGAGAGAAGTCAGTCACATCCTTGGAATCAAGCTTGTGCGAGATTGAAAACAAAGGATATTGGGCTTATCACAAGAAAAGTATCTCGATGATATCCTTGCTCGTTTTAGCATGCAAGATTCCAAGAAAGAGTTTCTTTCTTTCAGGCATAAAATCACTCTATCCAAATATTAGTGTCTTAAGACACTTGATGAGATAGAGAATATGAAGGCGGTTCCTTATGCTTAGGCAGTAGGAAGTCTCATGTATGCTATGCTTTACACTAGACCCGATATCTGCTTTTCCGTTAGCATGATTAGCAGATATCAATCTAACTCAGGGCAGGAGTATTGGACTGCGGTAAAGAATATAATGAAGTACTTGAAAAGGATTAAGGATTATATGTTGATTTACCAGGCAGACAGTTTACTACCTTAGAGTACATAGACTCAGATTTCTAGTCAGACATAGAATTTACATCAGGAGACAACCTTGCAGATCCTTTATAAAAAGTTTACCGGCTAAGACTTTTGATAGTCATGTACAGGTCATGGGAGTCAGATGTATGACAGTATGATTTTGAGTATAAGTGGGAGATTATTAGGGTTGGTATACTGAAAATTATATTTTTAGTATTTAATTTTATTTTAATAAAATTAATTTTTTTATTTTATGAGAATCTTTATGAGTAATGTATGTGTATTATTTCTTTATTATGTATGGATATCCGATATTCTGTATAGTATTTAATCTGGTGTGTAGAGTACGATTTACACACAAAAGATTAAATTTTAGATTCTTACTGAATATAAGTTTTATGTTCACAGTTTAGATGAAAATGGACATACCATCGGTACGACTATGACACAGAGTTTTAGTAGGTCTGTCTTGGTTACGGGGAACAGATCATAGCGTTGTCTATTATTTCGACTATATGTGCCAGTACACTTTGTGTGTATTGAATTGGTCATTTGAGATAATTAATTTTATACTCACTATATAAATTAATTCACACCCCAAAGTTATTATGAATAGTGTTAATCCCCTTAATCCTAAAATAATTATTGATTTGTATATATTTAATATTCGTTATTTTGATTCATTAGAGGGTGCGATCTTATATGGGTCTATATTCCCGGTGAGTTGGATAGCGGCATTATTTATATGGTAAATATTAATTATTGACAAAATTCACGTTCCGAAAGATCGAGATTGACGATACCACCTTAAGGATGCTTATAAGTTTTGACCGGGCCAAACTCTACAAGTGAATTTAATTATTCGGCGGTCAAATAAGTTAAGCAGAAGGGCTTAAAGAATATAAAGATGCCGATTAAATTAAATTGCCAGTAATTAAATTTAATCGGCGGGTATCGAAAATCTTAACGTGGAGAGAAATGGTAAACATTTAATAATAGGAGCTTAATGCAAGAAGGTCTTTAGATTATGGGTCAGAGTGCAATTACAGTTCTTTAGTAGTGTGAACTGTAATTCAGTATTTTATGAAAATTATAGAAATCGATGCGTCTTTCCATAATTACAAAAATCGCTGGTAGGTATTTGTGTTCCACTAGAAGTCTTACTCATAATTACTTTCTAGGTCCGTACTGTAGCCCTATATATTTGCGGGTAGATCGAACCAATTTTAGATATTGATATATTATAAATTGTCATTAAAAGACTAAATATATATGGGTTCTGCTGGTACTAGTTCTCGATAGTCCATAGCCCACACTACGTTCGAGAATCGCATAAGAAAATGTAGTAGAAGATCTGACAGGAGCTTTAACTTGAAATCAAAATCATAATTGAAGAATTGATCGACAAAAGGTATTCTTCTAAATTAACTTTGGTTGCACGGATTTTATTTTTGATCGTTCGACTTCAAGTTTTTTATCTAGAGTCCGTTTCGGCATTTTCCCGTTCAGTTAATTTTTTACCGTTAATTGTTTGCAAAAATAATGATCTTGGCAGTTTTGCCTCCAACACCGAAGGCCAACTGGGATTTTGTTGCCTAACCATGCTAGGACTTTTTTGCCAAGGCTTAACCTAGAGGCCAACTAAGATTTTCGTGCCTAACCGTGTTAGGACTTTCTTGCCCAAGGTTAACTCGAGGTCAATTGGGACTTTCTTGTCTGCACTCTACATCACTTGTGGCATTCATTTGTCTGCAACTGACACTAGGTACTTTGCAACTCTTATCTTCTTTTCATACTTCGCTGTAGCTGCACTTTTTGTGTTTCCTTGGTGCTGAATTGTTTCTCAAGATTTTGCTTTCTTCTTTCATTTGCCCTAAAGTGCTGATAGGATCTTGCATTTTCGGCCAGTTGTTTTGTTGGGTTGTGGAGCTTTGGAGAGGTTGAGCAGTAAAGAGGGGACGACTAAGATATCAAGCTAAGTAGAGCATCTTGTTGAGCTCTGAATCTTCATTGAGCAATGGAGCTTTGCCGAGTGTCGAACATACCGAGCATACCGAGCTGAGTTTCCTAAGTGCTGAGTTTCACTTCGACGTTGCCGTTGGTGCTGAGCAAGAAAGCATCTGACTTCAACCCTCCGAGACTCAAGTCCCAAGCTTTAAATGGATCTAACTCTCGTAATTCCCTAAATCTGTAACTAGAGGGGTCGTATAGCAAACAAAAGGCCAAGACGACTTCGAAAGTGATCTTGAAAAATAAAAGAGCACGATCTCAATACTTGCGTGAGAAGTCTTGAAGGTTACACCCCTTCACAATCCACCTAAATAGTAATTTGAGAATTTTTTGGGTCAACTAAATACATAATTCCACGCTCTACCTGAGATACAATAGCTTGAAGAAAGCAAGGTCTTTCGTAATATGACAAGGTATTGCAAGCTAGCCCATGGCGTATAATGAGGCGGGGCCTGTACATCACATCAAATCAAATCCATGCCAGAAGACCATATTTGACTATAGCTCTAGTTCTTATCATGAACGAATGTTTTAAGTCTCCTTTCAAAGGATTGCCTGCTTAACTAATGATAGCAAGCAAGAAAAATCCTCCTTTTGTAGCCATATAAAATATGTGGAGCTCATCCTCATTAATTCTTTCTGGTAAATTAATCCCATGCTTTTTCAGCTCTTCAAAGACTTGGAACAACCAATCTGTTGACAATTAACTTGGAGGAGTTTTTCCAAGAATCCTTATATTAAGGGTAAACTACACAAAAGGTAGGTAAATCTGATTCTGAAGATGCCTGAGAATCATTTAGGACATTGGAATCATCGATAGCATCTGAGGTGATGTTACTGCATCCTGATGTGCCACCTATGCGCTGAACAAGCCATTAGCTAAGGAAACAAACTAAACAAAAGGTGCTGAGCTCCTTTGCATCGTCGAGCGTGAGGTCAATGTTAATACTGCACAGTACATTATAAGCATAGGATGGAATGAAGTCACGTCTAGCTTCTGAGTTGACTATAAGATCGAAGCAATCCGTGTTAATGGGCATGAAGTGGGAGGCTTAAGAAGCGAAGAAGGATGATAAATGCTTAGGGCCTAGAATCGAGCTGAATTATTAAGTTGGGGAGCCAAGCTGAGGTTCTGAGCACAAGAGTGAAAGGCTGATCTGCACTGACAACATACCAAGTACCAAGACACAATCTCGAGCTTTAAAGATGGGGGAATCCAAATTGCCGAGCTCTGAGATAGAGTGTTGCAGCTAAGTTTTGCCATTGGGAGCTTTTTACCGAGTAATAACGAGATGTCCTTGCCGGTCTGAGTCGTTGGGCCGAGAGGCTAAGTATTGAGAGTCGAGCTAAGTTGCTGTGCTACTACTCTAAGTTGTCGAGCTTTAGAGAGGAACCACAATTGAAAACTAACTAAGCAAAGTGATTTCCTGGTTCAATTGCTTCAAACATTATTTTGATGTCTTATCACCCGCAATGACCAATACTTCTTTTATTGCACACATTTTCCCACTCTTACTACTAAAACAAAGCTGAACATGTCCAAAAGTGTCTATTCCTAGAAGTCTTCCTTTCTTTCACTTTGATAAACTAGAATGTATGTTCTCAATTACTGGGAGCTTTGCCAAACAACATGCGACTTTGCCGAATTAACATGCCATCAAGGGGTCGAGCAACGAGGAGAGGACGGCTGACTTATAGAGATGCCGAGCAAGTTGGGAGCTCTTTTGAGCAACCTGGGAGAGAGGGGCTCGTTTGAGCTCCAAAGCGATCCGAGAATAAAGTGTCATGCTCCAAATGCGCCGAACAGACCAAGCGCTGAGAGTTGAGCTTAATTGTTGAGCGACCGAGACACCTAAGAACCGAGCTCTTCCTCGATTGCTAAGCTATCCGAGATTTAGCATTTGTCACTGCGAATGCAACACTTGTGTTGGGCTGAGGGAGGCTGAATGGTGGAGCTTGCCGAGCATGAGAATTGTCAAGCTCACCGATTATGAGCTTTGTTAAGCATATCATCTGTTGGGACCGAGCATCGATGCTTCGAGATGAAACAAGAACCGGTGCATAGGAAAGCTCATCTGAGAAATAAGTATTAAGCTTTGAAGAATAGTCTGCGTTGTCTAGCTCCGTCCATGCGCCAATCAGATCAGAAGTTTGAGACTTGAGAAGATTTAATGAAGTGAGAAGCTGATCCACTATTACCGAGCTTTAGAGAGCCTTTTTTAGGAGGAACTTCGAGTAAAGCCGGGTGTGTGTAGCAAACTGATCCAGTTTGGTGAACTGGAGGAGATCCACGTTCAAGCATCAACTATGTCTGCCAAGCGCTGAAGAGACGATGGCTGAACCACATGGGTTCAATGAGCCGCCGCGATTTGGGAGCTTAGGAGCTGAGCAGAGTTGCTGCCTTTCTTTGAGGACTGACTTGCCAAGTGGTGTCACTAAACTTTGAGGTATGTGAGCCGAGCTCCGAGAAGGATTGGGTTAGTGAGCTTCGAAGGGGCCTGAATTGTTGAGTTCGGAGAGAAAGGCCGAGCTTGACCCCGAATCCTTTTATCTATGTCGTCACTGACAGAAGCGCAGTGATTAAACTCTGAGGAGAATTGGGTTGCACATGCACTGCTCAGAAGAGGGTCTGCGCCCATGGTTGAGCTTTGCCGAGCTATGAGTTGTACTGCTCCAGCATTGCCGAGCCCTTGCTCCGGCTAAGGCCACATCACCGCACTGGGCCATTGCTCAGAGGAAGATGTGATTAGTAGTAGCTCTTTGACAAAGCTGTGGAAGAAACTACATGGCTTCCTTAGCAACTGCTGAAGCTAGTGGTTCAAATATAGCCTCTTTTTCAAAATTTCTCTTCTTTAATCATCCAAATAGCAAAAGAGATAAAAAGGGTTGTGTAGCTTATGTCAGAAGCTACCTATTCAGTACCATGTAGAGTGTCAAAAATATAATAGTTTTATAGAAAACCAAGGGCTGTGTTAGTTAACCAGTCGTATGGTACCGTGTGAAGTTTAAAGAGGAGAGTGGTTTTAAAGAAAACCATTTGGCTTTGTCAGATGGTTTTGAAGTTTTCAAGAAACCTGTGAGTTGTCTCGGTGATGAGAAACCCTATCTCAACTCAAACATCAGGGAACCTGTTGCCGGAGAACCAACCCCAACCCCAACCCTAACCCACCGGAATAATGCCATGAAAGAGGCTGAGAAACTCGCTGAAGATCAGTTTTCAGCCATCGGGGTTGCTTTTTTACTGGCGATGACCCCTTTAATCTTGTTTATCCATGAGCTATCAAGCTGCGTCATGGAGAAGTGACTGCGCTGAAAACTTGCTAACGCAGAGGATGGAGCAAAGAAAGGGATTTGTGTTAGAAAAATAATAGCCAGAAAACAATCTATTTTATAAAGCAAAAAACAAAATTATGAGAGAAAAATAAAGTTGTTGGAACAATTAAAATATAATGCAAAAAATAGTAATACTAAAATAGAACTAGAAACTAGAAATACCGAATAAGAAGAATTTAGACCAAGACTCGTGTTTAACACGATTTCATTATGACGAAATTGCTCTCGCTACTATGCTTTGAGTTGGCAGCAAACGTCTCCCAAGATACAACGATCATCAAGAATCAGAAGCAACACAGCAATCTGATCATTCGGTGAACGCAAACTGTGGTTAAAGCTCTCTCTTAGAATTTCGGGAATGCAAAGTATGAACAACAGCAAAAGCACAGCAGAAGAGGGGAAGGATTTTAGAAATTTTCAGTGTCTCAAATCGGGCAGCGAACAGCCTTTAAATAGGCTCTGAGGTGACTGTTCGATTTGGCCGAACAGGCATGAAACAGGTTTGGCCTGACAGTTTGAACGCTCGAATACCGAACCCTCTAACGGTTTGGTAACAGTAACGAAATAACGGTAACTTTAAATTTAAATAATTAATATTTAAACTCAAAAATTTAAATAAATAACTTTTTAGTAAAAAGATAAGGATTGATCTGACCCGACCTGCGACCCACGAACCCGAGCCCTGCCCGGCTCGACCGAACGGGCGGGCCGGCGGTGATAGCACGCACGTGCGTGCGTGTGGGGTTTAGATCGAACCCACCATTTGGTAGGTCCTCCCCCTTCTATAAAATTGGATACCCCCATGCGGCACACCCCTTAGACCACACTTGGCTTATATAGGCCGCTCAACAACTCTTCTCCCAACCAATGTGGGATAGAGCATAAGTTACCTACTTTTGCCAACTTTAATGGAACACTTTTGATGTCAATTTCTCATTCACCCATTAACGATTTTGAACGCCACAAAATTAATCATTAAACTATTCACGGAAAGAAACATATTATGACTTAGAATCATAAAAAAAGATTAATTTAATTCAAAGTTATTTAGTTTCAAAGTTAGCTAAAATCATATTCAAAAAATGTTCAAAACCCACTTATTTTCCAACAATCCCTCACATGAATGGGATTTGACAAAAAAAAATGCAACAAGATGCAGACACAGAGAGAGTTCAATAAAAGAAAAATTCTGCATAGGATAGGTAGCTTTTGACTTTGAACCTTCTCTTATGAGAAACTATCGGACTTATTGGCTAATCAGTGAACATAATGTCTTGAACTATTCAACCGTTTGTGTAAGTCAAGACAATAGAGTTCACATAGAATCTTTCTAACACAGCTTGGTTCTCACGGTTGTGTTCATTTCGGCCCTGAACATGCCTGGTCATTCATTAGTGCTCTAGAGAATTTAGGCTAAACAATTCTCATAGAACCGACCCAGTTCACACTCATATAGGTGATTTTTATTAAGAGTATCCTGCCATACCCAACTTGGATATCCAAGGTATAAGAATCATTAAAAGCATAGCTTATTCTTAAACACGCTGCACACATCACTATTTCATCATAGAAATGGGTAGGAGTTAATCTCCCTAGTGATTCCCCTAGAGTCACACATAATTTAGTTATCCCATTGAACCTAGATCTTGGGATCTGCAGTCAGTTAGGTTGGATTGCCATTAAGGTGTCTCTTTAGTAATAGACTTTAGTCCCATTCTTCTTGATGAACAATTCATTTTCTCTCTGGTCAAACCTTTGGTTAACGAATATGCAATATTATCTTTTGACCTTATGTACTCAATGGATATAATTTCACTTGAGAGTAGTTGTTTAATGGTATTATGTCTACAACGTATATGCCGTGGCTTACCATTGTACAAATTATTCTGTACCCTTCCAATTGCATATTAACTATTACAATGAATGCAAATTACTGGCACAAGTTTAGGCCACACTGGAATATCCTCTAAGAAATGGCGTAGCCATTTTGCCTCTTCCCCAGCATTATTTAAAGCTATGAACTCAGCTTTCATTGTTGACCTAGCGATGCATGCTTGTTTTGAAGATTTTCAAGACACAGCTGCACCTCCGAGAGTGAAGACATCCACTTGTGAATTTTGAGTCTTTTGTATCAGATATCCAGTTGGCATCACAATAGTCTTCCAGAACCAATGGATATCTAGTATAACACAATTCGTAGTTATGGGTGTATCTTAGATATATAAGAACTCAAACTATTGCCTTCTAGTGGTATGCCCCTGGGTTATTTGTGTATCTACTAAATTTACTCATTACATACGCTATATCCGATCGTGTGCAGTACATTAAGTATATTAGACTCCCAATAATCCTGGAATATTTCAATTGAGATATGCTTTTACCCGTATTTTTGGACAAATGTAGATTTACATCTACTAGCATCCTCGTAGGACGATCATCATCCTTGGAGAATTTACCAAGTATTTTATCAATGTAATGTGATTGAGATAAAGCATATTTCTCGAATGTTTTAGAAATTGTCATTCCTACAATAACATCTGCCACTCCCAATTCTTTCATGTCATACTGTTTGTTCAACATTTTTTTAATAGATTTGATCATTTGATCATCACTACATATGATGAGCATGCATCAACATAAAGACAGACGATGACATATCCTTTGTCTTTGTTTTTAACATAGACGCACACTTGTCACATTCGTTTGTCTTAAAATCATTTGACATCATAGTGATGTCAAATTTATCATGCTATTTCTTTAGCGCTTTTTTTAAACCATAAAGAGATTTGACTAGCTTACAAACTTTGTTTTCTTGTCTAGGAACAACAAATCCTTCCGGTTGTTCTATGTAAATCTCTTCATTCAATTCACCATTCAAGAATGTCGTCTTCACATCTATTTGATGTATATCCAGATTAAATAATGCAGCTATGGAAATTAGCCTGCGTATAGACGTTAATCTTGTAGCTGGTTAATATGTGTCAAAAAAATCAATACCTTCTTTTTGTCTGTATCATTTGACCACAAGTCTTGCTTTATACTTGTCAATCGATCCATCCGCCTTATCTTTCTCTTAAATATCCATTTATATCTAAGCGGTTTACAACCGAGTGAAAGATCCACCAATTCTCATGCATGATTCTAAATATGGATTCAATCTCGCTATTTATAGTTTCTTTCCATAAAGGGGCTTCAACACTGGATAACGTCTCCTTATAAGTCCGAGGCTCATTTTTTAACAAATAGGTTAGAAAATCTAAACCAAAAGTTTTGGATATTCTAGCCCATTTGCTACGTCTAGGTTCTGCATCCTCCTCTTCCTGGTTTTCACCATGATCACTACTCTGAGCAGTATCATAAGTTTTGTTTATATAACTTGTCTCTTATCCGAATTTATAAGGAAATACATGTTCAAAGAACACTGCATTCCTTGACTCAATAATAGTATTAACATGCATATCTGAAATTTTAAATTTGTGAATAAGAAATCGATAAGCACTACTATTATTAGCACAACCAATAAATACACAGTCAACGGTTTTAGGTCCCAATTTTGACCACTCTGGTGTAGGCACTGCTACCTTTGCCAAACACCCCTACACTCTTAAGAATTTGTAGGTACATATTCGACCTTTTCACAATTCATAAGGTGTCTTATTCGTCTTCTTGTGGGGTATTTTATTAAGAATATAATTAGCTGAAAGAACAGCTTTTCCACACAAGTTCTGAGATAAACCTGAACTAATCAACATAGCATTCATCCTATCTTTTAATGTTCTATTCTTCCATTCAGTAATACCATTTTGCTGTGGAGAATAGGGTGCAGTGGTTTGATGAATTATGCCATGCTGTGAAAAGAATTCACTAAAAGGCGATTCATATTCACCACCTCTATCACTCCTAAGAGCTTTGATCTTCTTCCCATGATAATTTTTAACTTTATTCTTGTAATGTATAAACATTTTCAAGGTTTCGTCCTTACTTTTAAACAAATAGATATATCAGGATCTAGTGCTATCGTCAATAAACGTAATAAAATACTTTTTACCTCATCTTTTTTGAATTGATTTTGTTAGAATTAGGCAACCCAAGAGGGGGGGGGGGGGGTGAAATGGGTTTCTTTACTAGCAATGGAGATTTAAAAAATTTTTTTAGAAAACCTTTTAATATTGCAATAAAACTAGATATGCAAATATGAAAAGAAGAGGGATAGAGATAAAGAACCAGACACCAGCAATTTATAGTGGTTCGGCTTGATCTTAGCCTACGTCCACTTCTCAAGATCTCCCTTGAGTATTTCCACTATCCAGAATACTTTCAGGCGTATTCCAAACCTTTACACGCTTCAAGCTTCTACTTGAACTATCTGAATGTTTTCGGGCACATTCACAAGCCTTTGCAAGCTTCAAGAAGATTGTATGAAAACAAGCCTCTGTTTTCTCCTAATCTCTCTTGAACTCTTCCTTGATGAGTTTTTCTTGCTCACTCAAAGGTTAACAGGGTGACTCACCCTGAATTACAATAATAAAAATGTATTGAATGAATAACAATCAGTCTCTTTACAAGATAGATATGCAATAATCAAAAGGAGTAAAGAGAAGTGAGAAAAAAGAACCAGAGATGGACAATAGAACAGATCTTGCTTGTCTCTGTGATGGATTTGAGCGATTGAAACTTGTATGCGAGTTTCTTCTTCTGTTTGTTTTGCCCGTTCCTTTGTTTGCTGAGAGACAATCTCCTTATATAGGTTCTTGAGATTTTCTGACCGTTGGAGGTAGATAGGGCATTAAATGCCACAAAACTATCCGTT
>JAOTRH010029496.1:0-21247 GCA_034768845.1 Heliamphora exappendiculata | reverse complement strand
ACACAAAAATATCAGTTTTGAAGCCATACTATTTGGTTTCCTAAAAAAGTCAATTAATTTTTTTTTATCTTTTAAATCAAGAAAAAAAACCTATATACATTTTAAATACTATAATTTTTTTGAACTAAAATTACTATAATACCCTTAATAAAAAAAAAGTTAACCATTCTCACAAAAATAAAAAAAATCATACTAATATCTTAAACATTACAATTGAAAAACAAAAAATAAAAGTATATTAAATATTTTAATAAAAAAAACACAAAAAATTATTATAAAAAATTATTCGCCAACACTTTAATTTTTTTTGTTTCTCTTTTTCTAAAAACAACTAAATATTTTAAAAGTTAATTTTTTTCTATGCTCAAAATTGAGTCGAAATAAATGGAGTACTTTTTCAAAAATATGATGAGTTTGGAGGTACGTTTAGGGAGAGACTGTCACTTATTTAAAGTTCTGACTTCGGCTAAAAAGAGAAAAGTGGGCCACTTTCTAGTTCTAGAGATAGCCCACCTGACATATAAAAAAACAACGGAAAAAAAAGGTGAAATTTTAAAATAATTTAAATTTAAGCCATTGGCTTTTTTTGAGAAATTGATCTGAGTTGTTAATATTTCTTGAATAATATCAATTATTAAATTGAACGACAACGGCCAACATCGAAACTTATTATTGCGTTAAATAATATAGATATATGAGTTATTGTCGTGTGATTTGAGGTTCATGACGAATTCAAAACGTAAAAATAATTTTTTGTAAATATAATGTAAGACTGCATGCTATATACTTATTGTGGTATGTTCTTTTCCCGAACCTTGCATACGTAAAAATTTCATTGCACCGGGCTTTCTTTTTTTATATGAGTATATATACATATATTATAGTCATACATTAAATTAATACAAACCGAGTAACCAATCTCTTAAATGTTGTAGAACAATATAACCAACATAAACCGTGCAGATCAGATAACTTTCCACTCAAACTCTGATCAATTCTATTTTACGGAGGGAATAAAGATCTTCATTTTAATGTGAGGGTCTGTGATGCATCCTTAAAATTCAAAATAGATGGTCGATATTACCTTTTACGACAAATAACATTTTGCGAAAAAAATATGAATCTATGTATGTCTTGTCATACAAATAGACTGGACAAAATCAAGACTCACGAAAGCTCTGAAAATTTTGTACAGCTGGTCCAATAAATTAAGAAAATTAAACCTAATACTTTCGATTTTTTAAGTGTGATCTCATACCGAAGTATGAGGGTTTTTTTCTCCAAACCCAATTTTTATTTCTCCACAAAATGATCATCTTGGGGTTATTGTGTAATCCCATAGAATGAATAATTCTATAAGACAATTCTTTAAGTAATATATTTATCACGTTTTCGACATTAAATATCTAATATATACACAAACTTTCATTATTTGTTACATTTTACAACGCAAGTAAAAACCTAATGTCAAGTTTGATCTACTTCGCACCCTCTCTCCATGGTTGAGATCCGTCTCCAATTTGCTTGCTCATGATAAGATCTCCGAGATTAACCAACCAGCTAGATTGGTTTTGGTATTATTTTCTATTGAAAAGGAAACAGTTGTTTGAGCGAGTCGCCTTCTTTTAGGCTCTACTGTTTCCATCCCAGCCAGGCAACCAAAGTTGAGAACGTAGATAGGAAAGTGAAAAAAAGAGAAGGGAAGAAGCAAGGTAGACAACGTTAAAGTACAATCCCACATCATATTCATTCTAATTTCCCGTATATTTCAGTCAAACACACATGCACTTAGAAAAAGAGAAGGTAAGAACATTATCAAATTAATTTGGTTCCTAATTCAATATTAAATACTTTTATTTTATCCCTCTCCCTCACTTATTTATGTCTATGTTATAGTTTAAAAAGTGTAGATGTGATACTTGTCCTGTGTAACAAATTTAAAGGTTGAGATTTTTTTAATTTAATGGTTGTAAAGAAAAGTAAGAGTAAGAGATGAGATAAAATCTACACAATTGAAAGGTTGAAATTTTTCTAATCTAATGATTGTAAAGAAAAGTAAGAGTGAGAGAAAGATAAAAAATGAGAATAAAAATAATAGAGTGTGATTGTTCTTTTGAGTTTTAGAAAATTGAACTCTATTTTTAATTGAGTGAACCCAACTTTTAATTAATTTTTAAATTGTGATTATATTTTTTAGTATTTTATTGCTCTACTTTTTTATTCTTAATTGTTGTCTAAATTTAATACTAGAATAATTATATAAATAGTGCTTTTAAGCACGAATAATTTGCTAATTTGTTTACAAAGATATATTATAGTACAGTATTTTTTTTTCTTCTTTTACTTTTTTTTATTGACATTTACTATGCAAGGAAAGAGAATATTACTGACAGAATATACAGTATGTATACAAATGAGAATTTCCAAATACTTTTTTTCCTTTTTTGTCCTTTTTATTATTTTTTGCCATTAACATAGGAAAGAAGCATATCCATATCTCTAATCTAATAAAGACATAAATGCAGGTGCAAGTAGGTTGAGTCTTTAAGAGGAAGGTTGGCACTTCCACCTAAAAAGGTGGCCACTGGGTTTTCAATTTATGGGCTATGAACCCACCTAAACTGGTGGCATCCTAGAGGGAATCCACAGTAGAATTTATTGTGAATAACATTTTTGTTTTACTCAATAATGCAATATTAACTGCTTCTTGTACTTGCAAATGGGTAGGTGTGCACTTTATTATTTTGCCCTGTTTGGCATAATAAAGTATTATTAACTTATTTAGTTGTTTTATATTATTTATTTTAGTGTTCAGTAGGGGTTTTATTTTTTATTTGCATTTTTTATTTTTTTTCGATAGAGGAGTCTAAAAAAATGGCTGAAAGACAATAATTTTCAAAAAAAATTAAAATAAGCCAAAATAAAATAATAAGTCATGTTTATGTTTGTTTATTTTCATATTTAGTTAGTTTTTTATTATATGGTCAAAATAATTTATTTGTTTGATTTTTAACAAGAATACAACACACAATTTATGTGATTCACTCAATAAAAACTATGTTTATATTTCTTGTAGAATTTTAGTATGATGAAAATAATAAGATTACATCAAAATTTTCCTAAGTAAGAAAATATATAATTAGGATTATAAGTCTATAAAAAAATACCAAAAACACCTTTAAAAAAATTACCTAAGGGGCACAACCCCCAAAACCTCACATTGAGGAGAGGGTCTAGATTTTGGAGTTTGAGGGTTCAGGATTTAGGGCCCAAGATTCAAAGGTTGGGAGTAGAGGCTTCGAAGTCAAGATATTGGGGATTGGGGATTGGGGCAAGGATTGGGTCTGGGTTTGGGGTGTAAGGGTTTTGGGATTAGGGTTCAATGGTCCATAGATCAAGTATCGAGGGTTAGGAATTAAGGGTTAAAGTTTGAGGTTGCTAGGTTGGAGGTCCAAGGGTTTGAGGGCTCGAGGGTTCGGGGTTCGAATTTGGGGCTAGGTTCTAGGGTCTGGGGGCCTGGGGATTTAGGGATCTGGGGCGCCCAGGGTCGAGGGTCAGGCATTTGGAGTCTGAGGGTCAACGTTTGGGCTTCGAGTTCTAGGGTTCGGTGTCAAGGTGTATAGGGTCGGGGGCTCGAAGTCAAAAATTCAAGGTTTGGGGCTCAAGATTTGGGGTCTGAGGGTCAAAGTTTGGGGTGTGGGTCGGGGGTCTATTGGTCAGTGTTCTAGTGTTGAGGTTGAGGGTCATGAGTTCGGTGGTCTATGGGTTCCAGAGTTCGAGGGTCTAGAGTCTAAGGTCCAGAGTAATGGGGTTTTCAAGTTTAGGTTCTAGGTTTTGGGTGATCTTGGCTAATATTTGGGGTCGAGTGTTTGGGGTCTTAGGGTCAAGAATTTGGGGTCTAGGGAATAGGGTTCAAGAGTCAAGGGATCGAGGATTAAGGGTTAGGAGTTCTAGTTATGGGTTTTTGGTTTCGAGGGTTCAAGATCGGGGTTTGGGCGTTCAGGTACTAGGTTCGAGGGTTAGGGTTTTGGGGTTTCTTGCATTTTGGGTCCAAGGGTCAAGGGTTAAGGGTCTGAGGGTTTAAGGTCAAGGGGATCAGGGGTATAAGGTTTGGGGTCAGGGGAATCGAGGGTCGATGGTCTAAGATTCTAGAATTCAGGATTTATGGCTTAGGATTTGAGGCCTCGAGAAAGGAATTAAGGGTTGAGGGTTACGAAACACGGGTCTAGAGGTCAAGTTTATGGGTCTGGGGGGTGTTTGGGATGGTGAAGAACATGGTGGTGGGGGTGGTGATGAGACAATGGTGGTTTATGGAATGTAAATTTTTCATAAAATAGGTAAATGATTGTGATTGTATTTTTGTCTCAACAAAAAATAGAAAAGAATGGAATGGTTGTTTTTTGCCTTTCCTAATGGAATGACCATTCCCAAAAAATGGTGAATAATGATTCCCTTAAGAATGAACATTCCACCATTTCCCATTAAACCGAACGATGAAATAAGCATTCAAATGAAATGGCAATTCAATACAAAATGTCATTCTATAGACCAAACATAAAGTTAAAATGAAAAGATGGTGTAGACAAATCTTCTATGTTACAGTTGTACAAATGAAATCCATTCCTTCTCCCCCTCACCTTTCTATCTATATGCATTAAAATATCTATGGCCATATGAAAATCAAAACCATCATACTATATTATTTATATAGTACATTGTTTAGTTTGATATTATTTATATGAGATTAAATATAGTAGTGTACATAAATGCCCTTAAATAATTTCTATTTGATAGAGTTATGACATGGATGTAAGGGCAATTTTATCTTTTACTCATTTACCATGCCATGCCATAATTCTAGGATTAGAAAATCCACACTCATTCTCGGATTGAATTTACCTATTGAATTTATCCCCAATTTGAGAGCCAATCTCTTTGTGCAAACTTGCTTGGTTTTTTTTTTCTTTTGAACATAAGAAGAACCTACACTATTTTAATATAAAAAAAATGGAACAGAGATTACGCCCAACTACCCATCATAGAACTTGAATATGTAACTTTGATGTTGGAAAGTTGAAGTAATGCCAATAAACTACAAAAACCTTGGGTGCAAACTTGGTTGTTCTATCAGCTAATTGTGCCGCAATCTATTATAGCGACAACCCCAATTAATGTTGTGAAGTGTCACAAACCTACCAACAATCATTATCAATGGGTCTCTATTGGTGACCACAACTAATTTTATTATTTTTATAAATATTTTTGAATTTATTGATTTTTTTGAATTTTTACTAAATACCAATGAAATTGAATGTGAGCTTACTAAATTCAAAAATAAATTTAATCTTATTACTAAAATATATGACAATTTTTTTACTGTATGACTTCTTACAATTTTATTTTATCGAAGGCATGGAAAAAGACATAAAGTTAAAATATGACATAATTGTTAGGAATTAATTAAATTTCTAAACACAACCAAAAACAAATATTTAAAATATATGACAATTTTTTTATTGTATGACTTTTATTACAATTTTAATTTATCAAGGTGTGGTGGATGTACTCATGTATATATCATCTAAAAAATAATGAAATAGAGATAGATGGAAAGTCAAAATATAACATAATTGTTGAGATTTAATCAAATTTCTGAACACAATAAGTGAAGCAAATATTTTCGCACAAAAATATAGAGAAAATAAATGACACATAACTTATTTGGTTAGGCTTACAATGGCTTACGTCTATGAGTAACAAAGAAAATATTTCATAATGCTGTATGTGAAAGAGTGCAATAATTCTATTTTCTCTATCATCTAGTCTCTCTATTTTTTTTCTTAACCCTTACACTCTTATTAATGTCTTATTTATAGGCACATCATAGGAGTTCGAAGCCAATATAATTATAAACACTATACAAATTGAATTTTTAGTGGGCTCATAATCCAACCCCAAATCCAAATATATATAGACCAGTATAATAATTATACGGGCTATATAGAGTTGTAGCACACTCAACTTAATAACATGGCCTAGAACTCCGCATTGAGGTGCCCGAACCTCTAACTAGGATGCCCCAAAAAGTTTACTACTTTTAAGAGTATTGTGGCTCCACCTCTCCACATTTATGCACATAACCAGAAAGATCACCGTCACTAACTAAATCAAGAGCAAATGAGACTTGCTTTTGTCAAAGTGTACATCTTTCTGTCAAATCAGTTTTATCAACCTCTTTGTCCGGAGTTTTCTTGTGAATTTTCAATAACTTTGTTATTGCACCTTGTCGGCACCTTGCACACCACTTGATTTACTCATCAGTGCACTTGTATGGCCTCGTTGTTTCCACGCACCCCTACCCCTATTACGTGTGCTTCTCCGTAATAGTTGTTCGCCCCGATTACTCTTACGCCTCGTTTATGTATATCGCCCACAATACTACTCGTCTAATATTTTTCAATAGTTCCACCTGCTGTAACACTCCCTATGTATCTGAATAGGTTATCAATCATCCATCCCTATAACACACCTCTTAGAAACCCAAAGAACCCCACCACTAAATAGTTATTCTCGGCAACTATTCAGCTTGATCACTCTTATACTCCGTCTATGTATGTCGCTTGCAATACTACTCGTCTAATATTTTTCAGTAACTCTAGCTATCATAACACTTCATACGGGCCTGTATAGATTATCAATTATCTATCCTTACAACACATCCCTTAAAAACCCAAAGAACTTCATCACTAAACGAGAACCTACAATCTCTCGAATATAACTTCCGAAGAGAAGTTTAATTCTTCCTTAAATTTAATACATGTCTAACAGTATCCCTATTACATGCTTGATACGTAGAAAAATGTTCTCCAACCACACACATGTGGAACGAGCATCTAGAATTTAATACCTAATCTAATTTTTCTATACCTGAAGTAACATCAACCATATCCACTTCTTCCTAGTTCGAGCCCTATAACCATTGTCTCTGATAATTGTTCATTTGCCTGGTCCGCATTATATTTCAAACAATCTCTCTTTAGATGACCGTCTTTATCACAATAGTAACATGACACTTTGTAGCTTCTCTAATTGGAATGACCTTTCATTTTCTTAGACCACCTATCTTTCTATCGTCCTGCCGTTAACTTCTCTATTACCTAATGCAACCATGATTCTATCTCTTAATGACGTATTATTGTCCCTCAATATCTCATATGATATGAGAGTAACAATAATCTCATATAATCTAAGGGTTTCTTTTCAAACATTAGTGTTGTCTTCATATGCTTATATAAATAAAGGTAAGAAGATCAACAAAAGAATTAGTTTATCATCATCCTCATTTTTTTAGTCCCTATGGAATCCAATTCTATTAGTATCATGCTGAACCAATCTAAATTCTCCATAAATTTTGCTTTTTTCTTTCATCTGAAGTTTATAAAGCTATTTCTTCAAATACAACTAATTCGTCAATATCATGAAGTTGTACGTGCTTTTCAACTTAGCGTAAAGTTACTTTAGATTACTTTTTGATGGCTTCTCGAAAATTGCGATTCCTGAGATACAATTAGATCATACTGTTTGCCAATTCCCACTTGTCTTCCCGCTCCTCTTTCTTCATCATTTTTGACATTTAAGACCTATTCTTGAGAGCTTAAATCAGTTTCTTGCGTATTAAGATTTTCTTTACCTTTTGTTGCCATAAAATAAAATCGTTGTGGCTATTAAATGACTTAATTTCCAAATTTAAACTCTTCAACGCCAATACCTTTGTATATAACAACTCTCCAAAATTTGAATTCGTCAAAATACCAAATATGTATAATCCTTGTCAAACATAGCCCAAATAACTTATGAGTGTATCTGACCGCTTTTGATCACGTCTTATCAATCGCAATCTATGCCAATCTTTTCAATCCTCGCAAACAGAATAGAATGTGAAAAATATGATTGTACAAATGAATCTGCAATGCAGAAAAACTTTAAGAGGCACATTTGTTTCAATTATTTTCGCTATATATATGAGTTGATATAGAAAATAATTTCTAAGTATCAATTTTAGCCCTATTGTTATGCTGGATTAAAAATCCTTCCAACTCAAATACCAATTTCACCAAAACCCAATCTGTACTCTACGGAATTGGGATCGCTAATTGAGATCAAATTGTGGAATCTATTTGGTAAATTGCAACAATAAATCAAAAGGCCAAACAAAATAAGTATCTTAATTGTCTGAACAACGCAACTCACTTCGACAAACATCGAAGACGGCTTTTAATCTACATTTTTTTCTATGACAAAACTGGATCTATACGATATGAGATCAAAAGAACTTTACTCCGCTCCCCATCATAACTTCGAATCCTCAACATTTTTTATATCCTTATCCACTGTCGAGGCTGAGTATCTTGCTGTGGGTAGTTGTTATACTCAATTGTTTTGGATGAAACAAATGTTGTCTGATAATGGTTTTAACCAAGAGTCTGACATTATCTACTGTGATAACACTAGTGCTATAAACATTTCAAAGAATCATGTTTAGCACTCTAGGACTAAGCACATAGATATTAGAGATCATTTTATTCATTAGTTAGTTGAGAATAACATTATCACTCTTAAGTACATTGACACCGAAAGGCAGCTGCTGATTGTTGACAAAACCTCCTGAAGCTCTTCGGTTTGAATTTCTTAGAAAATCTCTTGGAATTGGCATTTTGAATTAAAATATAAAAAAAGGTGATTTTTGTTTTTTTTGTTCGATGTTTGTGGATTCTACAGCTGCACTCTTAATTCGTTTTATGGCCTAATTCTGTGTGAAACACCTCAAAATATTGTCTAAAGGAGTGTTGTCATGAAGACATATTAGAATAAGCTTACTATGCATCATTGAGACAAATTTTCATGTAATGTTTATTGTATGTGCGGTTAAATATTCATGTGACACAAACTTGATTTGGTTTGAGAAACATTGTTTGATTCACCATTACAGTAGAATCACATTATTGATGTTGATGTCTATAACCACTCCTATCTGATTATTTATCCACTACTCTGCTCTCATTTAGAACTGTTTGTGCTATTTAATGTTTGCAGAAATGGCTACCTATACGAACCTTGCTTTCACGTTCGTTATAGTGTGAAACTCGCTATTTCTGCTACTCTTTTTGGCTTGCTTATGGAAATGGATACCTATATGAATCATACTTTCTCGTTCATTTTAATGTGCTAGCTGCCATTTATGCAACTGAACTTTCATGCTAATAGAAATGACTACCTATGCAAACCTTGTCATTTCGTTCGTATTAGTGTGACAGTCACCAAATAAAGTACAAATGTTTTTATACAGTTCTTTTTAAGGAGGAGCTTCTGTACATCTTCAACAGACATATATTAGAAACTTACTTGGTTTGACTTCAAACTGTTTTTTTTTAACTGACTTCAAATGTGTCTAACGTCTATTAATCACACATATATTGAACATTGCCTTTGTGAATAAGTCCATCAAAGGTTTGCATGCAAGACCTCAGTCAGTTCTCTTAACAAATTCTCTTGACTCTATTTTTTCGTGTTTCACAACTGGATTATGATTATCTTTATGAGTTTTTTAGTACAGTTTGGAATTTTAGTTTCTAGATTTACTGTTTAGATCATTCGTCGTATTTTTTGTTAGAATGCCAATTCAACATTTTGCTCCTTTTAAATTCGTTGTTCTGCTCCAGTTGGTATAGCTTGGCTAGTGACCTGTTCGAGCGGCCATCTGAGCGCTCGAGCGGCCAAATGTTCTTTTTGTCTAGGTATGTTAATCGCTCGAGCGATCCTCTGTGAGCTTGAGCTGTTGAAACTGCCTTTAGCCTCTGCCTGTACATCGCTCAAGCGGCCCACTGTGCGCTCAAGCGGACCGTCGAGAACCAGATTTTAAAAGCAGGGCACCGTAAGTTTTAGTTCTTTATTCCTAAATCTCTCACCAACACTCTCGGCGTCTCTGTCCCCATGCTCTTTTTTGCTCCATTTTCATACTATTGTGCTTGAATTGGTCTTTGCTTCACACATGTAAGATCAAATCTACTTGATTCTTGCTCAGTTTCGATCGTTTCTCGCTTTTAGCGTTTCGATTGGTTTTTTTTTGTGTGTGTTTGAGGTTTGTCTCTTCATTCTCTTTGAATGTCAAAATCAAGTTTCTTTTCTGTGTGCATTCACCCTGGTCCCCACTAACTAGGGTTTGGATTGCCTTTGGCCCTAGGACGTCTAGCCGAACCTAGGGTTTTCCCTTTATTGCACATAGGGTTTTCTTCTTAACCAAATCTAGGGTTCTCTTGCGGTTTGAATCATAGTTTTGTCCTTGTTTTGGTTTGTAATTGGGGAGTTAGATACATGTGCTTTTTACTTTTTTTTTTGCCATGCACATCACCTGTTCGACCATTGGTATGTGTGAACAATTTCCTTACTTTCTCTAGTTGTCCTACCTTGATTGCGATGTCTATATTATATATTTGCATCTTCTTATGTGTTTGAGGCATCGTAGCTTGTGCTATCTTCACTCTCATTCCACAATGGTTCTTCCTAGCTATATGTGTGTCATTACCTCATGTGTTTGAATGGTGCACCTAACCGGGAAATTGGGAATACATTGCCAATAATGTATATTGGTTTGAAACTTGACTTGAGACATTATTTCATGCACTAATTCATGTCATGTGTATTATCTTCGTAGGGCCATGCCCCTCCACACTAAGAAAACAACTGGGCAAACTCTAACTCAGTTTGATAAAGCATGGTTTCGGTCTCTAGAAAGTGAAGAGAAGTTCACCCATTAGTTTGTTAACAGATCACTTTTGTTAGAGAAGAAGATAATTGTGTTTGACTTTACTGAGTTTCATATCCCACAGATGTTTGACAAACTAGGATGGACACCTTTCCTTCAAGTTGAAGGTGAAGTCATGGTTGATCTTGTCTGAGAATTTTACTCTCACATGAATGACTCAGAGACCTGGTGGTTTAAGTTTACCTATGTTCGAGGAAACCATATCATCATGGACCCTAATTCTTTTGTTGCACACATGGGTTATACCAGTCTCCCTGTTATAGACTATCCACACATACCAACCAACCCCCGCTGGTCATATACTAAGATTGCCACAACCCTGTGTAGCAAACCAAGGGAATCGGTAAGTGGCTACATCTTCCAGAAAGGACTAACTCCCACCTTCGGTCTATTGAACATTATTGTTAGTGCTAACCTTCATCCTAGAGGTCATGTATCTGACATTAATCAGGAGCGTGGGTTAGAACTTTTCATAATCAGCCAGGGTGGACGGATAGACCTTGCACGCATTTTCTTACAGTCCATGCTTAAAGTTACCCACAACAATAAAACGGTTGCCCAACCATATGGTCTATTCCTTACCAACTACATTCGGTCCATATGCACTTTTTGTCCCCCGACCAGTTTGCATATTGTGCACATCACCAAATCTATCAGTAGGCGCACTCACTCAAGAAGTGTTGCACACATCTCTACTCTTGTAACCATATTTGACTCCGAAGAGGAGGATGATGACACAGATGACATTCCTAGTGCCTCCACCCCGTCCGCACCAGAGGAGGAGCCATCTCGATCTTCTCTCCACGCCAGATTTGCCTCTTTTGAGGCTAAGGTTGATTAGCTTCAGCAACACCTGAGAAGTCTTCAACGGCATATGGATGGCCGCTTTGATCAGCTAGAGTTGCTGCTACGGGGACTTCCTCCGCCTAACGGTTCTTCTTAGCTTCCAAGTTCCACAAAGGGAGAGAAAGGTAATGGGACAAGGTACAAAGTAGGGTACAAGGCATTGCATTTATGGAGTACAGGTAATTTTTTGGAGTCAGAAGTTTTAGTAGAAGTATTAACCACTAAACGAGATGTATATTTTAGGATGGAATAAAAATCAATAAGAAAGGTAAAAATAGAAAATAGCCTAAATTTTAAAATTATAAATGAAATTATTTTCTTTTTAAAATCTCAATAAGGGCTATATCAAAACTATATATATTGATCTAGAACTATAGCTAAAATTGTAATATATGAAAGTCAGTGGGGCTATGGGTACTTAACGTATATGCAAAGTTTGTTCATAAGGTCTTATATTAAAAGACAAATTGTTATGAAACTTAAGAATTGAATGACCATATTAATGATTAATGTAATCCTGATATAAATGTACTCCATTTCTCTATACATATAAGAGTGGAGAATTCAGTACGTGGGGAATGTAATTCAGTGAGAAGAAATTTTGAAAGATAAATTAATATATATGATCCTGAAGATCTACGATATAACTGTTATCGAATAACTAGTTATTTTTATATATTTGTGTCCTGTATTTATTTTCTAGTTTAAAATTTTGTCAGTTTATTATTTTCACAACACGTTATTAGCACGAAACTCTAGCCAATTAGAAGGAAAAGATCTGTCTTTGCATCACCGAATAAGGTAAAAATTTTTGCATTCAATATTTATATATTAGTCATAATATGCACTTACTACATATGTATTAAGTGAGTAATATTTAACAATAAAATTTATTTTTAAAGTGGTTAAAATAAAGTATTTTTTCTATAGTATAGTATATGTATAAAAAAACAAAACAGAAACAAAAAAAATGGAGAAATATTACTCAAAATATACAAAATTAATTTTTTATATATATATTATAACTCATACAATATTTTCTTTTATTATGAAGTACATCATAAATTTAATTTCATTTGTCTTTATCGTTTTGTTTTAGATAATGTCGAATCTCTCAAAATTGGAATTTGTGGCTCTCGATATTTCGGGAAAGAATTATTTGTTTTGGATCCTTGATGCAGAAATCCACCTTGATGCCATGAACCTTGGAGAAATAATAAAAGATAAAAATGGCACATCCCTGTAGGATCGTGCGAAGGTCATAATTTTTATACGCCATCATCTCTAGGAGGAATTAAAAACGGAATATCTTATGGTAAAAGATCCACTTATTTTGTGGTATAATTTAAAGGAGAGATACGAGCACCAGAAGACCGTAATCCTCCCAAAAGCTCGTTATGAATGGTTGCACTTGAGATTACAAGACTTTAAATCAATTAGTGAGTACAATTCTGCTTTATTTAAAATTATTTCACGACTAAAATTATGTGGAGAAAAAATTTCTGAAGAAGATATGCTTGAAAATATTTACTCCACATTTCACACCTCTAATTTTCTCCTACAGCAGCAATATAGAGAGCGTCATTTTAAAAAGTACTCTGAACTAATTTCTTGTCTTCTCGTGGCGGAACAAAATAATGAGCTTTTGATGAAAAATCACCAATCACGTACAATTGGATTTGTACTATTCCCTGAAGCGAATGGTATATCATTTAATACACCATTCCCTGAAGTGAATAAAATCTCATATTGTAACCGTTGACGAGGTCGTGGATATGAACGTGGTAGAAGAAATAACCATAATCGTGGAAGCTATATTCAGAAATCAGCAAGCAAGTCATTCCACCAGAAGTGGAACAATCCTGAAGGATCAAAAGAAAAGGAAAAGAATTTTCTTAATAAGCCCCCAAGAAATATGAAAATATTTGCTATAGATGTGGCATGAAATGACATTGGTCACGTACATGTCGTACGCCCAAATATTTGGTGGATCTTTACCAAACATCAATTAAAGACAAGGAAAAAGAAATAGAAACACATTTTGCAGACCATGAAAATTCTATTGACATAACCCATCTTGATGTTTCTGATTTCTTTGAAGATCCAAGTAGAAAAATTGATCATTTAATTGGTGATGAAAATGTCCTCACCGATTAATATTGTTGCTATTTTATATTTATATTTGTCCTAAATATTTACAATTTAATTGTAATATGCATTATCTTATTTTGTATAATTTTTCTTATGTGAAGAATTATGAATCTTGATGCATTATTCAATTTAAACAAAACAATTGATGAAAATATTTGTCTAGCAGACAGTGCAACAACGCATACTATTTTTCGTGATGAAAAATATTTTATGAAATTAATATTGATAAAGGCCAATGTCAATATAATATCAGGATCTGCAAAATTAATTGAAAACTCTGAAAAAGCTAATATTATATTACCTAAAGGTACAAAACTTTGTATTGACGTTATATTCTATCAGATCCAGAAGAAATCTGTTAAGTTTTAAATATTTACATCGTAATGGTTATCATATTGAAACCATAAATGAAGATAAAAAGGAATATCTTTGTATTACTTCTACTATTTCTGACCAAAAGCTATTATTAGAAAAAATTTATGCCTTTTCTTTTGAATTATATTATACTACAATAAAATTAATTGAATCACATGTTGTGATGCACCAGAAGTGCACCGATCCAAAATTATTTATGTTATGGCATAATCGCCTTGGGCATCCTAGATCAATATTGATGCGTCGAATTATTGAAAATTCACATAGGCATCCATTAAAGAACCAGAAGATTCTTTTACCAAGTAATTATCCATGTGCTGCATGTTCACAAGGAAAACTTATTATTAGAAATGACCTTCAAAAGTAATTGTTGAATCCCCAACCTTTTTATAAAGAATTTAAGGGGACATTTGGGGTCCTAGACAGCATTCATGTGGTCCATTTTGTTATTTCATAGTTCTAATAGATGCATCAACTAGATGGGCACATGTTTGTTTACTCTCTACTCGAAATATTATATTTGCTAGATTGCTTGCTCAAATAATTAGATTACGAGCACAATTCCTAGATTATCCAATTAAGACAATTCGTCTAGATAATGCTGGTGAATTTGCATCACAATCATTTAATAACTATTGCATGTCAATTGGGAATGATATTGAGTATTCTGTTGCACACACTCATACCCAAAATGGTTTAGCCGAATCTTTTATTAAAAGACTTCAGCTAATTACTCGACCTTTACTTATGAGGACAAAATTACATGTTTTTACTTCGGGACATGCCATACTACATGCGGCATCTCTAATTCGTATTAGGTATTTGGAATCACTTACTGGTGATGTCTTTAAGGCACGTTTTGAATATTGTCTTTTTGATGAGTCAATTTTTTCATCATTAGAAAAAGAAAAATCGCAGCATGAAATTCAACTTAAAATCACTTGGAATGCTCCAATACTATCGCATCTTGATCCACGTACTAATCAATGTGAACTAGAAGTTCAAAGAATTATTCATTTGCAGAGTATTGTAAATCAATTTCCAGATGCATTTACTGACACAAAGAGAATAATAAAGTCTCATATACCAGCTGCTAACGCTCCAGCAAGAATTGATATTCCTAGATCGAGTGATATAGTAGCAAATGAGTTTAAAGTACGCCAGAAGCGTGGAAGACCTATCGGAGCCAAGGATAAAGTTTCCCGAAAGTGGATAATTCAAGGTAGAGAAGTT
This sequence comes from Heliamphora exappendiculata, assembly GCA_034768845.1. NCBI lineage: Eukaryota > Viridiplantae > Streptophyta > Magnoliopsida > Ericales > Sarraceniaceae > Heliamphora > Heliamphora exappendiculata. The sequence goes on along the minus strand of JAOTRH010029496.1, from coordinate 5,820 downwards.
GGTACTCCTGAAGAAGTTGTACTCACTAGTGCCCCTGAAGAGGCGAAATCTCCAAAACAAACAACCCTAGAAGTGGAACCTCTTGAAGAGAGAGCTCAAAATGATTTTTCTCCTAAAGAAGAACAGGTACCTAAAAATAATGAAATCTCAACACATTATATGAGTACAGGAGAAATTTAGTATAGAAATAAAATGGTTGTTAACAACGTATTCTCATTTAAAGTTTCTCTTGACATTATCAGAAATAATGATGAAAACGAAATACAAACCGTCGAAGAATGTCGACGTATAAATGATTGGCCATTATGGAAGAAAGCAATTCAGACAGAACTAAATGCCCTAACAAAACGTAAAGTATTTGGACCTGTAGTCCAAACCCCTGAAGGGATACAACCAGTTAGATATAAATGGATATTTGTACAAAAACGAAATAAAAAGTATGAGATTATAAGATACAAAGCACGATTGGTTGCAAAAGGTTTCTCACAAAGACCCGGTATTTATTACGAGAAAACGTATTCACATGTCATGGATGCAATTACATTTAGATTTTTAATTGGCTTGGTGGTTACAGAAAGTTTGAATATGCATCTAATGGATGTAGTTACAGCATACTTACATGAATCTCTTGATACTGATGTTTATATGATAATTTTCGAAGGATATCAAATGCCTGAAGCATGCAATTTAAAACTTAGAAATATCTATTCGATCAAATTACAACGATCGTTATATGGGTTGAAACAATCTGGATGCATGTGGTACAATCAACTCAGTGAATATTTAGTTAAAAGAAGGATATGCGAATGATCCAATATGTCCATGTGTTTTTATTAAAAGGACAGAATCTGAATTTGCTATTATCGCAGTATATGTAGATGATTTGAATCTTGTTGGGATTTCAAAAGAGTTGACAAAAACTGTTATTTGTTTAAAGAACGAGTTTGAAATGAAAGATCTTGGCAAAACAAAATTTTGTCTTGGCCTACAAATTGACCATTTGCGAAATGGAATTTTTATACACCAGTCTACATATACAAGAAATCTTTTGAAACACTTTTCTATGGATAAAACTTATCCTTTGAGCACTCTTATGGTTGTTCAATCACTTGATACAAAAAACGACCAATTTCGTCCTCAAGAAAATAGAAAAGCACTTCTTGGTCTTGAAGTACCATATCTAAGTGCGATTAAGGCCCTTATTATCTTGCAAATTGTACAAGATCAGACATATCATTTTCTGTCAATTTGTTAGAAAGATATAGCTCTGCGCTAACTCGAAGACATTGGAATAGAGTTAAACATATATTACGATATCTTCAAGGAACAACAGACCTGGGTTTGTTCTATTCAAATGGATCAAAACCGCAGTTAATTGGATATGCAGATTCTTGTTATCTTTCTGATCCACATAAAGCTGAATCGCAGATAGGGTATCTATTTACTTATGGTGACGCAGCTATATCATGGCGATCTGTAAAACAAACATTAACTGCAACTTCTTCAAATCACTCTGAGATATTGGCAATTCATGAAGCAAGTCGAGAATGTATTTGGTTACGGCCAATGATTCAACATATTCGGAAAAAATGTAGATTTTCCTCTATTAAAGATACTCCAACAATATTGTATGAAGATAATGCGGCATGCATTACACAAATCAAATGAGGTTACATCAAGGGTGATCGGACTAAGCATATTTTCCCAAAATTATTTTATACGCATGAGTTCCAGAAGAGCGGCGACATTGATGTTCAGCAAATACGCTCAAGTAATAATCCAGCAGATTTATTTACAAAATCATTACCGACTGCAACATTTAGAAAGCTAGTAGAGAAAATTAGAATGTGTCAACTCAGAAATTTATCATGCAAAGTCGAGGAGGAGACACTTACCTAAAGAACATTAGAAGATTGTACTCTTTTTTCTTCGTCTAAGGTTTTTTCCCACAGGGTTTTTCTTAGCAAGGTTTTAATGAGGTAATCTGACGGTATTTATCACCATGATGGGAACACAAGAATATTGTACTCTTTTTCCTTCACCAAAGGTTTTGTCCCATTGAATTTTCCTTGATAAGATTTTAATTAGGCATATTCTTAGTGTATGGTCATTTAAGGGGGAGTGTTATGAAACTTAAGAATTGAATGACCATATTAATGGTGGTAATTAATGTAACTGTGATATAAATGTACACTATTTCTCTTTACATATAAGAATGGAGAATTCAGTACGTGGGAAATGTAATTCGGTGAGAAGAAATTTTGAAAGAGAAATTAATATATGATCCTGAAGATTTATGATATAACTGTTTTTGAAAAATTAATTATTTTTATATATTTGTATTCTGTATTTATTTGTTAGTTTAAAATTTTGTCAGTTTATTATTTTCACAATACAAATTAAGTCAATTACTTTGAACTTTGTTAAGTCACCGAGTGCTATTCAACCGGATTATGATCCCATTAACTTAGAATACACTTTCCTTTAGAAATGTAACACCACTGTGCATTATTTAAAAATATCTAATATTCCCATATCTTATTAATTATTGAATCCAAGATGTAAGAAAAAGAAGATAATGAATAGAGACATCTTTTGAAACTATACATTGAACATAGTGATTTTGAACCAGATTGCCAAATCATTATTATTATATGGAAAATGCTTGTTTTCTGATTAGCGCAACAAAAATCATTTTAATATCAATCATTTAAAAAATGCTTATGCAATAAATTACTATTACCATTAATGCGGGAGTAATTATGAAAGAAATAATTAAAGAATTATATTTGTGGTGTTTTGTAATGCTAAAATAAATAGTTTATAAATTGTATCATATATGGGGCGTTTGAGAATATTACTATTAATGGTTTTTAACTTTTTGCTACTAATTTTAACTATAAATTATAAGTTTTTTCAAATACTCACAACTTTTACTACAATTTATAATAATTTTTTTTCTATTTCATTTACAATTTATAATTTTTATCAAATACTAATAACTTCTGTTATAACCTACAATTTATAAATTACTAGCAGTAGTTTTGCCAAACACCACCATAGCAGAAGTTGTGAGTATTTAATAAAAATTAAAATTTATAGTTAAGAGTGAAAATTTTTGACACGACATGTTAACACTACTTAAATTATACACGAAATTAGAGAATTAGAATTAACTATTTTTTAACACAAAGTTAAAAATAACACGATCGGATAACACATTTAGTAAACAAGTTAAGATAGTGTTGTACCCACATAATCTAAAAATGACCCATCTACCCCATTTGACTTTTTGTAAAAAAAATTTTCCATAAATTGTTTAGACTTTGGAGTGGTTTATGCATGAATTCGTGTTGCTTCATGCATGAATGCATCTAATCCGTTTGGAGTGCTTCATTGCTAAAGACTTTTTGTACATGGTTTGTTGTTTTTTATTTATTATAATGGCCTCATTTGGCAACCAGTTTTAAGTCTAGTATTTTGCCTTTTTGCTTAAAGCCTCATTTGGCAACTTAAAGGATTTTAGCCTTTTAGCTTTTTTGTTTTTTATATAATTTTTTATACTTTTTATAAATATCATAACTTTTATTATACAAATTTATTTTTTATAAAAAAAAATATATATTTAAAATTTACTCATCAAAATCTATCCAACAAAACCATATTGATTATAAAATTATTTAAAAATAAATTTTAAAAAATTATAACAATTTTAAACTAAGCTTTTTATCTTTTGGCTTAAAGATACTTTAAGCCAAGCTTTTTGACTCATTGCCATATAGCTTAAAGTCAATCTTACGTTTTACCAAATAATTTTTTTTTGCTTATTTAGGTTTAAAGTGATTTTAAATTAAAAATTTGACTTAAAGCCGAGTTGCCGAAAGAGACCAATTTATATGATTTGATAATTGAAATTGTTATAGAAATGAAAATGTGAACTTATTATTAAAAAAGTTGTTAAATGAGTTATTAAACATGTTGTAAATATGTTTATTGGTTAGTATTATGATAAGTAGTACATTTAATTAAATGGGTAGTGTTAGTGTTGAGAAGTTAGAACATAAACTTAATATGACACGACACGAATACGACGTGACACGATGTTAACTCTTATTTGTAATTAAAATAAAAAAAATATAGTTATAATTTGTAGTATAAATTATAAGTAATTAAAAAATATATAAACTATAATTAAAATTAATAATATAAAAATAAAAATTATTGCAAGTAGCTTTTGCCAAAACACCCCATTAAAAGTCATTGTGAAAGGGATTAATTTTTCCGCAGGATTTTGTTGACCTGGATCTTGGCGATTCTTTTTTATGCTCAATTCGTCCCAAGATTTTAAATGCAAACGGTTTGGGAGAAAGCAACATTTGTAAATGCTTAAATTAGGAGTTTCTTACGCTTCTAAGGTTATGTTTGGTTTAGTTTTTTTAATGATATTTTTTTTGTTTTTTACGAATTTTTTTGATTTTTTGAGCTAATTTTTTTACTTTTTCAATTCAGCATGATAAAACAAGTTTAAAAGTATAACCGATTTGAAAAAAGTTGAAAAAAATTCACTAAATACTAAAAAAAGTCACATAAAAGCCTTAAAATGGCTTTTTTTGTCTTATATGAATTTTTTCTATTTTTTATCAAGTTTTTTTACTTTTTTTATTTATTATAACGAGATAAATTTAAAAGTATTATAGTTTGAACAAACATAAAATTTTTTTACTAAAAAACAAAAAAAAAGAAGCAATTTCACACTGTCCCTAAGTTCTAAACGCTTTCAAATCCACCAATTCGAATGATTTTATTTGTTATATATTCCTTTTTTAAACATATTTGTTACAGAGTACTTCAATTTTTCTTTGGTGCGAATATGGATCATATAATTTAGCTTGTGTTTGGGTTAATTTATTTTTGTAAGTTTTTTTTGATTTTTTAGCTTTTTTTATGTAAAAAATATATATAGAAATATGTGAAAAAACTTAACAAAAGCCAAATAAATAAATTTTTTAAGAGACTTTTAAGTATAAAATTTTTTTTTAAAAAGTTAGGCCAAACATAGACATAGTTTAATTTGAAGATTTGACTGGTCAATCAATGTGTAAACAAAATGTGACGTTTGGACGGAAATTTTTTTTAAAAATTATTTATATATATATTTTTTAGTGTTTGATATAACAGAAATTAAAAATCAATAAAAAATATTTTTCAAGTCAAAGAAAAACAAATTAATTTTAGTGTAAAACGTTTTTTATTTTTTTATAACATAAAATATTTTCTATTCTTTCCATCGCACTATTGTTACCACTGTCAATATTACTATTCTACTCTAGGATTTAGAGTGTCAAGGGTCTAGAGTTTAGGAGTTCGAGTTTTCAAATTTCTCAAAATTTGAGTTTTCGAGATTTTAGGAGTTTGGGCCCATGAGTTTAAAAGTTCGAGATCTTGAGTTTTTGAGATTTGAAGCTCTAGGGGTCCCAAAGAATCTAGGGTTCTCCTTATTCAAAAATTAATTGGTCGAAGTATACATAATTAAGCTAGTTGAAAGGTCTTAAAACATTTTTAAAAAAAATTTAATGCAATCATGATGATCAACATTCTTTGACGTGAATACAAGCCCATTATGGTTGACCATCAGTTTTTTGACGGAATATATATATATTGAAATATTGAAATTTGAACTTCTTAAGCCTTGTTTGAAATGTTTAAAAACAATTGGTTTTTAGGATATTTAGCCTTTTAGAAAAATATAGGAATAAAAAATGTTAAATTGTTAGGGATATGTTTTTATAGTAGTGTTTTTTTTTGCTTTTAAACTTTTTA